>DVXP01000601.1:0-19164 GCA_018235645.1 Junonia grisea | reverse complement strand
GTTTAGACACATAGAAATATAAAATCTGTGTTTGGATCACACCACAAAAGGAGTAAAAAATAACAAAAGCAGGAAAAAATAAGGAAATCTTAATATACAAAAAAAAATAATGATGATAAATAAGTAGAACATCGTGTAAAAAGAAAAAGAAAAATAATAAGAGTTAGTAGTTAGTATTTTAAAAATAAAGAAAAAAAGATTCTCATTAAATTGAGTGATAAGTATCGATGTGCACTTTTTGAATATTGTAGTTTACATCATTTATGATTGATTACTACGGGGTTTGTTAAGAAACATAATTAAATTAAACGGTCCCTTATACGGTGATACGGTCAAATCAACTTTTACTTAACTTTCCCATTTCGAAAGAAAAAGCAATACATGCGTACTCGTATGTATAGTTATATATTTGGAATAAAAAATCATAAGATCACGTACAGTTTGTAGCATTTAGACAAAGAAGGTTAGAAAAAAATGTCAGCTACGTTTTTTTAGGCACCGGGCACAGACTGACGTACTACTAGTTGAAAAAGGGGAAAAAACGAAAGGGGAATAAGAAATAGCTGGAAGAATAAGAGGAGAATTAGCTAAGCTTTCAGTTCTATAATTGTGCACTAATTACAATAACATACTCTTAAATACTTTGTCGATTTTTTTTCTGTAAGTGTGGTAAGTGGTACTCGTATGAAGTACCTAGTTAGAGGGTTGCAATTAATATTTTTATTAAGGATCGATAGATAGATAAAAATCTTTATTGCACACAAAAAATTGACAAATAATAAGAACATGAACCAGAAAGAGTTAAGAGAAAACCATAGCATGCAAAGGCGGTCTTATCACTAATAGTGATCTCTTACAGACAAACTCAGGAGTAAAAAGCTATTGATCGTAATATAAGAAGTGCATAGAAAGATTATGCTAAATAGTGAAAATGTATCCACTGCAGTAATATATATTTGCAATTAAGATTTTAATAAAGGCCCCCCCCCCCTTTATTAAAATCTTAATGACGATGGGGGGAGACAAACAAGAATACACAGTTCCACCGAAGTGACGACTGGTGCCTATGCAACATGAGAGATGTCACAGATGCATTATCTCTTCTCTTTTTTGAAAGGTCTTTGAAAAAAATTCATGCACTTGTACGACGCTTAAACACCCTAAATTATAGCTCTCAGAGAAAATCTCAGGTGAAAGATCATTCATTAGTCTTACCATAGTGTAATCAGAACATAGACAGATATATCAGAATACCTAAATAATAATCTCCAAAAAACTTACCTTTTCATCAATAGTCCCGTTGAAGTATTCAGTTTCGTCCTTGACATCTCCCACCCTGCTCTCAATGGCGGCCGCATAGCTGGATCTCTGGTACTCGTTGCAAATGCGCCGGATTCTCTCTCTGCTCTCCATCTCCTTTTCGATCTCTATTCCGAGTAGCGTGACGTAGTACTCCGCGGCGTTGAAGCCCACTGGGCACTTGTAGTTCATGCTATGGGTGAAAGATTTGGTGAATTGGACTGACTGGACAACACAATAAAGTAAGGGTATAAAGTAGAGAGTAAGACCCATACCCTTAGGAATATAATCTAGCAAGTCAGAACTGATTAAACTGATTAAGTCGGTATTACCGACTTCAACCGAAAACATCGCGAGAAAACCTGGATGTGCCGGAAGAAATTCTAACACATGTGTATCCATAAACCCACAGTGGAGTAGCGTGGTAGATTAAGCTGTTTAAACTTCCCCATATGTCCAGCAATGGGATATGTACAGGCCGTTACCACTTGCTTTAATATCGACTTTAAACGAAGAAGAAGATAATGAAAAAGTATATTTTAAATTCTAAATTACTGAAAGAACAACAATAAAAAATAACAATAGCAACATGTCCTTATCTTTAGTACGTCAATGCTTATTTTTTACAATAACATTTTAATTTTATTAAATCTTTAAAACCATTCATCATTATCACGTCATCTTAAAATCATAGATTTTTTTTCTTAATGCGAAAGAGATAACCAATGTATATCATTATTACACCTATCAGAGGTAGAAGTGTTGAAATTGTATTTCGTCAGTCAGACGAGTTTTCAACAAGTTAAACAGATATAAATTATACGTTGTTAATGATTCCCTTCAGCATCTTAACTCTTAAGGCATATTACTTAATAGTATAAAACAAAATGTTTGTTGGCACAGAGGGGTACCTATTTATAAATCGTAAATGGTAATCAACGTCTCTACCGACTATCTTGAAATGTAACACTTACATCTTTAGGGTTAAAAGAAAGGTCTACGGTCTCTCATTAAAAAAAGAATTGTTCTAGAGTTCTCATGAAATAGAAAGAAAAAATTACTACTACGATGGTTTTACTGGTAAGTTAAAGGGCACCTAATTTTAACATTGTCTAGAAAAGTTATATTTATTAATTAACCTTAGTAGAATAAAAAAGGTATTCATTTATTTACCTCGAAATTAAATTGCTGACTGGTTTGGACTGATTGGAGAACACAATAAGTAAGGGTATAAAGTAGAGAGTAAGACCCATACCCTTAGGAATACAATCTAGCAAGTCAGAACTGATTAATCCTTAAGCTATCGTTTTTACCGACTTCAACCGAAAACATCGTGAGAAAACCTGCATGTGCCGGAAGAAATTGTAATTCTAGTATATCGTATTCTTCGAATTACCTCGATTTAGGGCCCCTTGCCTTATTATCGTTCAGTATAACAAATCAAAGTACATTTATATGATCAAAGCCGCGGGTAAAAGCCAGTCTACACACATGTGCCTAAAGTGCGTGGAGCAATAAAATACAGGAAGCGTTTTATTCGATCGAATGTATCGCGTCGGAATTTTCCAGAGAAAATAAATGGCCCACGAAATTGATGAATATTGATGATTATCTATTTAATCTTATATGGCTATTTTATTTTATAATCCTGTTGGATTATGCAAAATTAATTATGTAAATAATCATCGGTAATTAGAGTTATATTTAAATTAGATAATAACAAGATTTAAGGAATATAATTATGATAATAAATTAGTGCCCGAACTGGCAAAGAAATATTACAATACCTACTAAGTATTTTTTCAATGTGAATTATTAATTTGTATTATATTTAGTTTGCTTCCTTTAGGATATTTGAAAAATATTAATGGTACAAAACTTACATGAAAGTAAAACATTACAGTAACATTCTATTACTATTAGATAGGTATTGTTTAAAATATAGCTCACTAAAAACACCTTTTTGAAAACTACCCCAAAAAGTTACGACCTTAAATCTATATTAATTTACGATAGTTTAAAATTACCTTTTTATTTTCAAGTAGATATTTAAAACTCCTTTGCCTAAGTCCGTGAACAAAATTATTAATAAAAAAACCGTAATAAAATCTCTAGACGTAATAAGCTGCAAATAGAAAAAGTATTATAGGTACCTACTTAAATTTCTATGCGGTGTAAAAACATTAATAATTTTATTTGCATTTTGACATTAAGCCTCGGTATGACAAGACAAGACGATAATTGTCGTCTAGACGTGTTATGCTTTTATTATAATGATAGATTTATATTTTTATATAGTAGTTATATTTATAATATACAGGGTCTTTGGTGGGTCGATGTCAAACATGAACCGGATGATAGAGTCACCTAAGAGGAACAAAATAAACACAACTTGCCTTATTACAAAGTGCCACAGTTTTTGAGTTAATATAAATATGTTATCAAAATATTATATGTCGATTGTTCTTAAGAAAAATTTAATAAAAAAATAATTGAAAGTTTTTGCTTGTTGAATTGAATGTTCTTTTTTTCCAAAGATACTATTATTAACAAACAAAGTGTGACACGCTATTAAAAAGAGGATTAAACTAGTAAGTTATTCATGTTTGAAATTTGATCATAGTGCATGTAAAAATCACTTCAACAATTTTGAATATTAATTTTTAAAACTTTTAAAGGGTTTAGAATTAAAGGAACTATAATGTCAAAATTATTAGTTATCCTAGATGAATATAAAAATAAAAATATAAAGCAAAAACGTTCAATTATTTTTTTATTAAATTTTTCTTAAGAACAATCGATATTTTTTTAAATTTTACAAAAACCTGAATAACTCGAAAACCGCGGCACTTTGTAATTAGGCAAGTTGTGTTTATTTTGTTCCTCTTAGATCACTCTATAATCCAGTTCAAGTTTGACATCGACCCACCAAAGACTATATTACGTTTGTTTAACTGAGCTTTCCAGTACCAAAATACGATCTGTTAAGAGTCTACGGCTAACCGTATTAAAGCGATACGAGATACGTTTGTACATAACTACGAGTACATGTATAAATGAGTGGATTCAGAGATGGGTAAAATGGTTATTTCCGGTGGAGTCTGAAAATATAAAATTTTCACGATTACACAACTTCCTTTCCTTCGTACATCGAAGTACAAAATAGAAATAAAACCGTTGAAGGGAATATTTTTGAACTCAATTGCTAGTTATTTCTCATCGTGGTATTTTTTTTTATAATTGCTACTTTTAGTGAAATAGAAAACTGTGAAACTAGAGTTTTTAAGTGAAACTTCAAAATCGACTAATTCAAGATCATTCGTTGTTCTAGAAACTAAAGTTCATGTTAAGTTATTCAAATTCCTTCTTACTCAAATAGTGCCTATTGTTGAATAGAATTAACGGTTGAAAGTTTTAAGGTTAAAAGCATTTATTACATACCTATTGAATATACCTATTTCTGAAACTTTCGTTTTATATTTATCTTATTCCGGATAGTTTCCAAACTTTGCTATTTACTTCTAGTTTTTTATTCAGATATTCCACAACATTTTCGATTACACTCTGGCTCGTTTAGAAATGATTGTTGTTATAACAATACGGCGCAGAGTCTGAGGGGTACTTGATGTAAATAATATAACAGCTGTTTAGTGAAGTGAAGAGTGAAGCTGTTTCAACAGAGTAGTCATAAATTGCTTGCAAAATTGCAAAGGAATGGTTGGGTCATCGGCCATATCACTCATCGTACGAAAGCCAACTGTTTTAGTTATTTGATGGCGATCAATAAATTCTGAGATTGTGGTAAGGCATGCACCGGTCGAGACAGCCCAATGAATGTTGTCAATGCTCCTCAGTAACCTGCAGGTAGACTTTACAAAAAGGACTAGTTTCAATTTTGTAGTATCCTTAATCAAAATTATGTAAGCTTATACAGATTATTTATTAACTAAACGGTGAAAAATAGCTTGGTTATTATCCACCACCAAAAGTCAGAAAACTAAGAAGTTTGATGTAATATGATGATATCTATAATTCTATATACATATAACAGATTTAACCCACTCAACCACCCACAAGTTTTATTATCGAGACCGAGAGTAACCTTTGTCATTCTCTAAATTCCAATCTACTTTTATATTAAAGTATAAGTATAATGAACAATCGGTAAAGCGGCTTAGGCGGAAAGACGTAACAAAACATTTGTAACAAAACCTATGATCCTGAATTTATTTGAACGTTGATTTCTCGTTATGGTTTAGGCACAAGTCATAAATTGCTTTTCTTAGAATATTTATCCTGAACGTATACAATAACAACATATCACATCATAATCCTATCGGTACGTATGTGTCGCGCAAATAATAAGGTTTTTCTTGAAAATAACGCGAATGATAGTATTGACATTTTCAACAATAACCTAAATCTATTTAGTAATTTAGTTCCTTATAGCAACAGTTTATAATTTCATTTTATTTTTTATTGATATAACTTGCTCATATTTTTCTGTGTAAATTATTTTTTCTATTTATTGTAAACGTTTTCTCTAATGTATACCGTTGTATAATGTATTTAAGTGCTGATGTATTTTGATTTTATAAGTGAAATATTTTGGCTATAATCTGTGTTCACATAATTGTTGGGTTATAACTCAGCTAATTTATAATATTTACTTATCAATTAAGTGTATCTTTAGTTATAATCTGTTTTGTGAACCGTAAATAAATAAATAAAAATAAATAAACAAGTAGCCTTTAATAATGTCTAGATGCACACGGTTTTCCGGTTCAAAGCTGTGACTAACGTACATCATTTTAGACAGCAAAGGTGCACAGTTTTGTACATACATATGTTTGTCTATGTGCTGCTAAAGCGTTTTTATTCACATATTTCATAGTAGAATGAAATAATAGTATAAATGTAAACAGAATAATTCAATATTTTAAGCAAAAGTATGACGAGGCCGACAGAATAACTAATTAAAATAATTGTTACCTGATAATAATAATCGGCGTAGTACTAGACTATGTTTGTCACATTAGATGACACAAACAAGCTTTTTACTAAGCAGATCCAATTGCTGTGACTGAATACGTTTGAAATGTAATCAGTTGTAGGGTGCGCCATTTTCCGTACAGAAGGAAAACCGTTAAGAGGTCAAATGAAAGGGAACATCTGAATACATTGTACGCCTGACTACGTTCCTATCACGTGGAAGTGACTACGGGATCGAAGTAATGGGCATTGTATACCTCCTTTGATAATAAATTAATTTAAATATAAGACACATTATAAACAGTTTACAATAACATTAGGGACAGAAATTACTAAACACTCTGTGACAGTTTTAAATGTATATTTCTGAAAATCAGAATTAAAGGTAAAGGCACCTAATTCTGCGGTATTCCGAAAAATGACACCTAATCCCGAGTTAAGCCGCTTCAAATACGTGTCATTCTTCGAAATACCGCGGAATCAGGCGCCTTTACGACATAGTATGACGAAATACGACATAATATATCGTACGTAGTGTTACACCATCGTTACTTACCCCGCCCCAGCCGAGTGCCCGCGCGAGGTCATTCCCGGTGCCCAGCGGGAGCACTCCCACGGCTGGCCGGGAACCGATTCGGTCGAGCACGCTGAGCACCCAACCCACCGTGCCGTCGCCGCCGCACGCTAGCACGCGCAAGTTGTGCACCTTCCGAAACATTTCCAACCTGGAATATCATTTCAATGAATCAGGTGTTGCTTTGTGGAATTGCATGATGACAAATCAAATATTTTTTTTTGCTATAATAAAATCAAAAATCTGTCTAGTTCTAGTATGATGTACAAACAGACACTCTACGAAAGTTTGACTCCAGTGTCAGAGTAAAAGTTGTTGTTTTCGCGGATTATAGCAAAATAAATATTTGATTTTTTTTAGCCTGTATCCTGTAATGTTATTACATCTCGTTCAAAACTTCTTTTCAGTGTGTTTAGGATTCCAACGCTAACTAACTCGTTTTATTATTTTATCACGGTGTTGGTTTCGGCACAACTTTAAACGAGTTGTTAGTTTGTACGAAACCGTTTCGACTTTTCGTTACAGTATTGCGAATAAATTTCATTTGTGAACTCTAAGCAATCAGAATTGAATACTTAAAACAATAAAAGGTAATTAACTAGGATTTGAACTGTTTACCCTTGATACTGTTGTTTGATTATTATTTTTTAAGAATACAATCAAAAACGTCCGCCCCAGGATATTTAGTCACAGTCACATAATAGACATAACCATAAATATCTAGGAAGTAAAGGAAGAACTAGAGAGAGAAATTGGACAGTTCTTAAAGGGATAAAAGGACAAAAAAAGGTGGGTAAGAAGCAGAGAAGAGATGTAGATTCTTAAGTTCTCCCACTCAAACTAATATGGGCGTTTACATTCAGCCTGGACAGGGCTGTCCTGCTCAATACCCAGCTCACTGCTCCTGCCGCTGCCGGCAATATTGCCCTAAATGATGCTGGGACTGTGTTCACATTTACTCCAATACTTATGAATTATTTTAACATAAAAAAATTACTTGTCGTTAGCGAATAAATAATTCGCTACAGCAACTCTATAGGTTTGTATAAAAAGAACAACAAATGATAATTAAGATCATAAAAATAAAAACAGTTTAGCTCATGGCAGTGTCAGCCAAAGGTGGCAGCGGCAGGATTGCGTTAAAACTCATCCCTGCACAATGCCAAGCTCATTGCACAGCTATTGCCCTGCTACTGCCCTGCCACTGCCACTTAGCCTGAGTGTAAGCGCCATATAAAGCAGCTACATGCAGCGTACTATTTTAACAATTCATGTACACAAATTAAAATTGTAACACAGTAGGTATGGCCTGAACCTGTTTGTCTCAAGCATCATTGCCAAGGACAAAAATTTTATAATTTATTCAATGATTTCTCTTCATTTAAAGTCAAATCTTATGATGTAACTCATTTAAATAAGGGTCGAGGCCATTTAATAAGCAATAGTTTGTACCTATGTACCTTGCGCTATTAATAATACGGTACTTAGGAAACTTATAAAGTATGCAAAGTTTGCAATGTGTCTACAGTTTACAATGGAAACTTTAACGTTGTTCGCTAACAGTTGGTCTATGTAATTATTAAAAACAAACATTAGCTTCTAATATTTGAACAGTTATAATTAAACGAAACAAGTATAATAAAATTTATGTTAATAGTTTAAAAAATAAATTTCTTTTATATTTATGCTCTTTATTAAAAAAATATAAAATATATATCAATAGCAACTTTATAAATAAACAGCGTATTTGCCAGGGAATTTTCATGAATAAGTCATAAAATCAATCAAATGAGCCATGTTAAGCAATTAACGATGTACAATTATTTGCTTTTTCAAGTTGCGATGCTTGAGTTTACAATTCATCTAAGACTGCGATGAAGAATAACAGTGCGAGGATATCTGCATTTGTTTTGAGATATTCTGATATGTTCATTATTCATTCATATATTGATATTTAATATACGTTTAACTGCATTACAAAAAAAGATACGATTTATATCCAATGAGGAAAGTCTATCTCTGCGTTATTTTGCTTAATGATCACACATTATATTTCATTTTAGCACATCAGTCTCATTGCTGCTGTTTTCAATCCGTTTAAAATTTATTTTTTAAGAATAATAATAATCATCATCAATTATTCCGCAACATCAGTTGAAAGAAATATTATCCTGTCATCTAAATACGATATCATGATTACTTTTTAACGATTCCGATCAATTGAAAAGGGTAGCTCATAAAAATCGGCAGATTTTGTAAAGTGTGTGGCAGCCACAGGGAATTATTTTCACATTTACTCATCCATTAATGTTATTTTAAGCGTAAAGTTAACATTTTAATTACTATGTTCAGTTTGATTAATTAATATTTTACAATTTAAATTATTTGTTCCAAATAAATATTTAAACAGGCAAAATGGTTAATGTCTGTAATTTAATTACGTGTACGAGTCAGTCAATTAGTACTTTAGAAGGAGTTAAAGTACTTTGTACGTCGAGGTGTGAAATTATTCTTTGTAGTAATTTAATACATGGTAAGCGAGAGAAAGGGCATTTAGCTATAGATATAATGTAAGTGAAACAATCAAAGTGCAGCAAAGTCGCAACTCGCAAGCATTAGCTTTAGGGTAATGCTGAAGCATAACAGTTAACAGTAGGTACTCAGATTTTTCCGCATTTTATAGATACTAGAATGCATAAACTTAACAAATGTATTTAACTCTTTGCTTTTTGTTTTAAAATTCAATGAAATATCCTTATATACCTAATAGAAAATAATAAAAATATAAAACAAAAAAAATCACATTTTTTATTTATGAAATAAATTAACGGACTCTGTATTATACATATATGTAGGTAACTAGGTAACAAATAAAAGAAATACGAAAATATTGTCTCCATAAAAGAAAATTAGAACGTGTTATTATTAAGAAAACCGGGACGAAAGTCACATTGCTATTATGAAAGAAATGCAGAGAATAAACAGGTAATTGGAAGTTTGTGCGTCATTTATTAACGTAGAAGAACATAAAATAGCGGCATACACGTGTAACACTATGTTACACGATGACCCAATAAAATTTGAAATGTTTCCTTTAAAAACATTGTGTTCGTCGATAAAAATACAGAGCTCAAATACATAAACATATGTTACCATTTTTACAACAAAACCGCAAGGTATATTGAAACGTGATGGACCTGAATAGACCAACACTATAATATGATACCTATTTAATTTATGTTTGAAATATTTCAGCTTATATGTGGATTTTGAAATCGATACGAATCGTATTTTGCAAACTGTACTGTAATTTGTATTGATATTAATATAATAAAAACAGAAATAGTTTAGATATAACCATGGCTATTTACATCCATAATATACGTAGGTACGTGTTTTATGTTTAAAACTATGATCTACTTAACTTATGTACAAAAGTCTGAAAAGGTCGTGCATTCTAAAGCTTTTCCGACGATCGATCATATACCATACCATCTCGTACATATTTTCAAGCTTTCATTTAGTCCTAGAATAACAATGACTTTAAAGCGTAAATTAAAATTGTTTGTGATGTCGTTATGTTAATGCATTTTTAACCCCCGACCAAAAAAAGGAGTGTTATAAGTTTGACCGCTATGTTTGTCTGTGTGTCTGTGTATTTGTGTGTCTGTGTGTCTGTGTGTGGCACCGTAGCAACTAAACGGGTGAACCGATTTGGATCCAGTTTTTTTTTATTTGAAAGAGTGTTTTCTAGCGGTGGTTCTTAGATATGTTATATCAAAATCGGTCTAGCCGTTTCGAGATTATCGTGCAATATTTGGATGTTATTTCGGGTGGAATTTTGCTACTCAATTTTGAAACAGATATCTTCGACCAATTGAGCTGAATTTTTGCATACTTATTAAGTTTTTATGACACTATACGATAAAATACGTGACGTCATTGTAAATTCAATATGGCGGACCTTCCAGCCTAGCAAAATAGTTGTTTTTATTGCATTTCTACAATATAGGTATTAAATGAAAGGGCTTGTTGAGAGTAACTCGAAAAATAATATGACATTATTCTAAATCCAAAATGGCGGACCATCCAACCTAGCGGAATAGTTATTTTTAATGCCTTTGTACAATATGGGTATCAAATGAAAGGGTTTATTGAGAGCAACTCGAAAAGTAATATGACGTCATTCTAAATCTAAAATGGCGGACCATAGAAGCTAGCAGAATAGTTATTTTTATTGCATTTCTACAATATGGATATCAAATAAAAGGGGTTGTTAAGAGTAGCTCGAAAAATAATATGACGTCATACTAAATGAAAGATGGCGGACCATCCAAGCTAGCGGAATAGTTATTTTTAATGCATTTCTACGAGTATAATATGGGTATCAAATGAAAGGGCTTATTGAAAGTAACTAGAAAAATCTTGTACGCGTATGTGTATGTGTATGTGTGTGTGTGTGTGTGTGTGTGTTAGTGTATATTATTAGATATAATTTATAAAAAAATATCTCCCAAGAATTTAAGGTCCTTATGTCGTATTGAATACAGTCGGTATGGTCGGGGGTTTAATAAATTTTTCAAATTTACACTTGTTTTTACTGTTAGGTGTAATGTGTGTGATGGTATGCAATACTGTCGCATGATGATGCGACATAATATAACAATTGTCATAATAATATTAATTGCCTCCTATAATGTAGGTATGTTAACTTAATAAAAATAAAAATACAAACAGTTTATGTATCGAAATATTATCAACAAAAACGCCAATTTGACGAACGATGTTCATTAATACGATGAGTAGGTATAATAATAAAGTACATTTAGTCCAATTTTATTAACCCAATTATTAACGTTAATCAATAATGTAAACTCAACAACGGATTCCACTGAAGATGCCATTAATTACATAATATTAGTAAGTTCATTTCAAACACACAATAACCGATGTGTCATCCGCAGCAATGCTGTAAACTACACTAATATAACCAATAGTATTAGATTTACTATGAACACGATTGTTTAAATTACTACTGAAGTTAATCTTAATTTTTAAAAATATGTGTAAAGTCGAGTACTCATTAGCGAGATGTAACTGTAGCCGTTGCATTTCATTGTAACCAAAAATGTGTTTGTGTAGTTTGCGAGCCCATCATGACCGGTGGACGAACGCTTTGTTTAAATTGGGAATAAAATGACCCTTATAAGGATTAAAAGACAGACTAGCCGTAATAGCTTGCTAAGATACTCAATGAAACCTAATAAAAATATTAGCTCGAGAACAACTTATATCCCCTTCCGATAACCCGCAAATATTCGTAAATTTTCCAGTTCGTATCGTGATTTAAGTGGAAAATAATTATTTTTGCAAACATTTGTAAATGTTCGCCACATATACACGCGATTAAATTAATAAAAAATGCCGTCTTACGTAATACGTCTTAATCACGCTTGAATTATTCGGCGAGTTACCTATCACACTGTAGTTAATACCTAAACGTGCCCTTACAGACATTAACTCGCAACTTCCTACTCATTGTAACTGTTACATTAACTTCATTACAGTTACATTTCGCTAGTGAGTACCCAGCTTAAGGGTGCAACTTACGTCTGAATCTGCGCCCTTGTCCGCCCCGGGACACGTGAAGGTGACATACTCGTGGCATCTCTTGTGGACCACGAAGCTGCATACTGTAAAAGTAAAAAAAAACATACTTATTATTTACTTTCCTTCTTTGTTTTTTTTCTTATAATTAGCAAGATAAAATGAGAATTAAAAAAAGGTACACATAGCAAACTGTAATTTTGGACGTGATATTAAAAATGAATGTCTGTATATTTATACTCTAGTTATGCCTAAAAATAGGCATTGGTCAGATTTTGAAATGTGATGAAATTTTAGTGAGATCTTCTGACGAGAATATGTTCTTCTATGGCTGAATGAAAAATTGAGAGATAGAATTAGATTTTCCTTTTTTAAAATACTGATTACAATTTATGGGAATACATGCAGTTCCAACTCTATAGTATTAACACCGATCATTTATACATTAACCATTAATTGTAAAACTATCAGTAGGTATTCCTTAACTGTAATACATAATTATATTATCTATTAAACAGTAATTACATGACCCAGGCAAAGTCTTAATGAGAGGGATTATACAATATCGGTGATTATCGTAATTAATCGCCAACGTATAATTTATACGTTGTAATTGAACTATGTTAAGGAGTAATTAATCTTAATGAATATATTCAACCCTGGCCTTATTGAACGGATTATACCTATTATATGTATCTATGTATGGTATTGATTTCAGATTAACCTTTTGTTTGTACGTTTGATTTTTATTCGACAGAGCCTAATTAGGTCCGGATTCTGTATAAATAGCAAAAGAACGTGTAATGCCTTGCTTGCTAGGAATCAATGCAAATAAGGGATTACATTCTCGTATGTATTTCAATTTCACAGACAGAATCAGGGATCAGATTCGTAAAAAACAATAAAAAAGGACAACAGACAACACAAAAACAGACAGACAGACAAACGGACATGGTGAAACTATAAGGGTTCTGTTTTGACTACGGAACTCTAATTAGGGAGTTATCTTGTTACTAAAGCGATATTTGTTTATTTCTTAGTTTATATGTAGACTGGTAATTTTTGGTCCAATTTGATTTTTTTGCATTAAATTTTTTCAGGAGGTTATATAGGCTATTTGGACACGCAAATCATAAACGCGAGTGCGAGGGACAGCTAGTCTTTATAAACAGGCAAAATTTTCACATGGCAACAAAATAATCCAGTTACATTCTGTTACAGTTCCTTTATCACATGATATTAAAGGTGTTTTATCAACAGACATTAATAATCATTATTTTGATACGAGTAGATGTAATATAAAGTTACAGTGTTCCAATTATGTGGTTAGTATATAAAATCAGGTTGTCTCACCTTGACACTGGAAGCCTTGTTTACCGAAGCCCCTGAAACAAGACAGAATAACTTTATTAGATAGAAATTATATTACAAATTATATATAAACATATTAGATATATGAGAAAATTATACGTTTTATTTAATATATATTTATTTATATCTCGATATCACTAGAACCGTAATACCTTTAGTCTTTAAAAACAAGAATATTCCTTCTGCAGTAAATTGAACCAGGAACAGATAATACAAAATTCCAACCCTAAAACGTGTTTGATTTCAAAATATATGTGAGCAAAGCCACGGCAACTGTAAGTATTATACGCTTACAATAAGCGACATTGACATTTAACTCAAAATGGAAATTTAATAGGCCGTAACATATAAAAGACATGTCCAATTTAGTTGTGTTTTTGAAGTTGACCGATAGATGACACTGGGAGTAGATTAAATCACGCTATCGTTCATATTAATCAAAAAGTATAAGTAAGTTTCATACAACAATGTTTTTATGAGTTTAGTACAGAGTTTAATACGAAGAAACAAATAGAGTGGTACAAACTAACAGTGAGAGTTATTGAAGAGTGTTCCCTCGTTAGTGAACGTTTTATACAAGACACGTCCTAAAACATTACCCAAAGGTCAAAAATTCCCAAGACGTAAAAACAATTTCAATTTTGATCTTTTCAACGCGACGTAATTTTCTAATGGCCGGTCGAAGGTAATCTTGGAAATTGCATTAATAAGCTAATGCAATTTCAGCCCTATTATATTATGGCAGAATATAAAATGCAGCGCTGAATCCCATTAGCAATATTGTACGGTCTCGCCGAGTCAGGGTTGTGGGGTTAACGCACTCATTTTTTTCCAATCTACCCTCAGTATTTAATTTATACACACATATATGTGCCGAAACACCTGAGAAGTTTTTGACGCATATAGTACCTACTAATTATAAAGTATTTATTATTTCTTGCGATTGTGACGAAATCCTAATGAAACATAAAATGTCAAAAGAATTTTTTTTTTGCTGACGCAGAGTAAATCTTCTACCCGACTGCTAGGGGGGGATGTCGGGTTATGTGAGATTGCACTCACTAAAACCCCCTGCGATGGCCGCCACAGCACGGAAAAAGGAGAGGCTACAGGATCGCTTTCGCAGCACGTCCGCGGCCTCTTCCGATGTCAAAAGAATCTAACCAATGGGAACGAAAATTCCCATCATCCTAGTATAATCATCAGCATGAGCATTGGGAATAACCCATTATTTCCTTGCGACATTATTAATTAGAAAATTGAAACTAAAAAATTAATATCTTATCTCACATTGGTACATAAATGGGAGAAAGATCTAATGATTGTTAAGCGGTAAAAGTACTTCTATTCATCATTTTTCACCGGTTAAGCCAATTACATTTTGGCATTAAATAGGCTAAAATACATCCCGTGGGTCGCTAGAATGAAATTATTGTAAGGATTATAGTAAGAGAAATTGTGAAACATATAATGTTATCTGTGTACGAACCAATTAAAAATCACCAGTGCGAAGGGTAAAGACAGTGAAATATTTACAAGCTGTTTTAAATTGAAAATTTTAAACAAATTTCTAATATAATTTAGGTAAAGCAGCAACCCTAATTGTTCAGGGCGATGATTAAAAACTGTCTTTTAGATTTTTCCTTCACGCTTCGTAAATTAAACGATACGGCACAACGCTTTACGAGGCTATTTTGTCAATCATTGCCTTTTTAAATAACAGTTTATACAATTAATCTGCTTACATGCTACAGTTAAATTTAACATATGACAATTGTGAAATAATATTTGATTCCTCGGAATACAATATTGTAATAAAAATTTTGATTATGCATGTTTCTACATAGGTGAAACATACGTATTTCTACAGTGGCTCTCCAAAACGAATAATGTACTGTAGTCGGGTAGGCAAGAATTAAGTTCAAAGAGATAAAAAAGATGTTCTAATTTAAAAAGAAAAAAAATATAGTATCTTAGTTATAGATTATTTTGTGTCAATAAAGTTCTTTCTTCAAATACCACAGTTAGTCTAATGGAGAGATGTAGGCTTAATTAGATCTAACAAAGACAGTCGAAACTAAAAAAGATATTATCGTTGATTTTGAACTGATATGAATTCATATTAAGAAAGAAAGAAAGAAAGTTTTTATTTCAGACACGTATGTAGGTATAAAAAGAACAAAGAACATTACAAATTATAATAATAACATCGGAGTAAAGAAAAAAATAAAACTTACTACTAATTAACTGTAATATACCCACACCAAAAAAAATTAAAACTTAGGGTTAAAAGGATCAAAACAACAAAAACAAATAATAATAAAAAATAATAAGCGTAAAATACATATAACGTGTCCCAACGTATATACCATTCAGCGTAGAAGATTACACCTTATGCTGATTTTCAATGGTACCCTTTAACACTGACTGGTGTGGCTTATTTGGTTAATTCTACATGGCAAATTCGGAGGAAGGGTTCTTGGAATACCTACGGATGGTCACGGAGGAGAGAGGTCGAAAAATCTTATAAAAAATAGATTACATAGTATCATCGTAGATACGTTACCCGAGTTGACAATGTAGTTATTCCTACAATGTTATTAAAGAGAAAATACAATTGACTTTTCCAGCTGATCGCAAGCTTTGAAAAATAACAGTGAATCGAGCGAGAATTGAATTCCCGCTAACAGTATTAGCCCAATTATCCTGACTGCCGGTGCTCGTACACAACGCGACTACGTACTCTATAGGCATAGCCTTATAGAGGGTTCATTGTCTAGTTACCTGCTATGAATGTATTTTATAAACTTGTGTTAAATCAAAATAAAGAACAGTAATAATAAATTTTCCTGTGTAAATATCCTACGCTCCGTTTTAAGTATGTTAGAATTTACTTTGTTTGACTCTTTCATCATAATCCAAGATAAAGAAGGTCTTAAACACAATTCAAAAGTAATGACTACAACAGGACAAAATGAAAGAGACATAGATAAAATATTTAGGTAGGTACGCGCTAAAACGGGAGGGGCCGCGGACGTGCTGCGAAAGCGATCCCGTAGCCTCTCCGTTTTCCGTGCTGTGGGGACCATCGCAGGGGGTTATAGTGAGTGCAATCTCACATAACCCGGTCTCCCCCCCCAGGAGTCGGGTATCTATGCAGATTTACCCTTTATTTACTAAAAACATTACTCTCCACTTCTAGATCAATGGGGTACTAAAGTTTGTCCACGAAGAGTTAGAACGTTCTAGGTCATAATATGGCATTTCCAACATTTTCACAGTTCTGAGCTTAGCTTCAAATCAATTTTCACGTCCGAACGGATTCCTGTTTTCAGCGAGCACCAGCAATAAAGTTGGAAGCGGCTTAATTTCCTGATTAGAGGATTCCTACGACCGGTGCCATCGAGAAGAGATTGGTTATTGCTGGTTTATTAATAGCTGGAAAACGGTATCGGAAAATGGAAAATAAAAGCGTTTTTTTAAACGGTTTTTGAACATTTATCTGTATTATATAATTTTGTTTATTAAATGTATAAAACGTTTAATAGCCTTTAAAAGGCTATATGTACATATAATGCAAAATAAATATATTATACTGGCAACAATTTAGCTTCATAATTCATTACGATTAAAAGATTAAGTTAATGCATTTTGAAAAAATAAAAATAAACCATACACACGCACTGACACAAACACACACTCTCACACACAATTTTTTTTTCTCTCACAAACACACAAAGGGATGACGTGCTTGCCTAGAACATGCCTATTAACTCTTACTTAACTAATATATCCACACACCTGTCACAAACACGTGCATACAGCTGTAAATCAAGACAATCATTTAGGAGTGAACACCCACACAAGTGTAAAATTTACTCAAGTGTGTCTTACCCAACTAGTCAATTACAAATTGAGCAGTCACTTCACTGGTAGTAATTATTATTATCAGCTGTCGGCTCAACACTCGCTGGGATGCGGGAGCGCGTATTGGTAGCGAGATGAAAAGGGAATAAGGTTCGTACCATACTTGCGTTAGTCTTTCTATTATTAAAATGTAATAAAATATATTAATTACACTTAAATTCCCATCCAATTGTGACTTAAGTTAACATACATTTAATCTTACTAATCGCAAATCAATTTTAATCCGTTATCGTCCTTAGTTGCACAATAAGTGTAAATTATACATCCACAAACCCATAAAAACACGCGTGTGCAACAGCAAATTAAGACAATTCACGCATTTAGCAGTAAACACACACTTATCTAATACTTATAGAGGAATGCATACAAATTGAGCAGTCACTTCTCTGGTAGTAATTAATATTATCAGCTGTCGGCTCAACACTCGCTGGGATGCGGGAGCACGTATTGATAGCGAGATGACAAGGGAATAAGGTTTGTACCGTAC
This sequence comes from Junonia grisea, assembly GCA_018235645.1. Lineage (NCBI taxonomy): Eukaryota > Metazoa > Arthropoda > Insecta > Lepidoptera > Nymphalidae > Junonia > Junonia grisea. The sequence goes on along the minus strand of DVXP01000601.1, from coordinate 907 downwards.
TTGCGGCAGTCGTAAGATTTATTTAAATTTTTACTGATTTTTTTGGTAACTTAATCATAGATAAGTACTGCGTTATTATTGAATGGCATGCTATAGGTATAGTCACTATAGTCTTCCTCGATAAATGGGTACTATATTTATAAGCGACTTCAAAAAAGGAGTTTTCCCAATTTGACCGGTATATTTTTTTATGTTTGTTCGCCGATTACTTCGCCATTTTTGAACTGATTTTGATGATTTTTTTAGTTAGAAAAAAGATACAGAAGCCAACTTCACGCTAACTCCAATATCCGATTTATCAACCCAATTTAATCTAATAAATCCTACTAGTCGCAACACGCTAATCTGTTACCGGCCTTAGTCGTATTCATTATAACGATGTCTACGCCGCGCAAAGGCTTTGACTCTGACAGATGTTGCGTGCAGTCGCAGCGCAGTTGATTAGTGAGAACACGATGACAACGTAGAACTAGTTACCTACTGGTTATATAAGTGAATTATTAAAACTTAAATTAAATGAATGTAGATTAGCATTAGTGTGAAAATTCGATCGGTATCCTATTTAAGAAAAAGTCTTAGGATTTACCAATTGTTTATGATAAAAGCGAAATGTTTTACGATTCGAATTTCTAAAAATCACAATGTCTCTGGAAATGTAACACCTAGAGACTTGTAATTTGGTAGGAATGTTCTTTTGATAGATAGATAGATAGATTTCTTGAAGATCCTATGAGATCTATGTATGCACCTATGAGAGAAGCTATAAATACGTCTTTAAGTCATAAGTGTGATTTTTGTGAGTTGCTTGGAAGAAGTAGTAGATATAATAAGACATTAATTTTTCTGGACGAAAAACATTTTTTAAACATAATTTTAAATAAAACTATTTTCTATTTAAATGATTTTA
>DVXP01000600.1:0-19165 GCA_018235645.1 Junonia grisea | reverse complement strand
ACACTTGACTCTAAGAAAATTTGACACTTTGAAGCTTAATATTTCGGAAACAGTTCCTCGTTCGGAAAAATAATTTTTCCAGACCCATGTTGTTTTTAAAAGACCTATCCAACGATACCCCACACCATGAGAAAAATTAGAATTTTTTTTTTGGTTTCACTTAACATATAGGGGAGACACCCTAACAAAATTTTTTTTCAAGATTTTATTGTACGACTTTCTCGGCGGTATACATATGTATACTCATGCCGAATTTCAGTTTTCTAGTATTAAGGACCTCGGAGCAAAGCCGCGGACAGACAGATAGACAGACAGACAGACGGACATGGCGAAACTATAAGGGTTCCGTTTGGTTTGGCTACGGAACCCTAAAAATGGTTAATTTACATAAATAACTAAATTATGATATCGGGAATTCTCTCCTCGTTGTTGGCTACGCGTGGCGACGTATCGTTGTAGTGGTGGTAGCTTTTGCGCTACAGCGTGCTACGAACGGCGCTACGCGAACAGGGTCTGTGCCGATTTTATCATAACTTTAAAATCCCTTGAAACCATGAAACACGAACGCCTGTACTGAATGTATTGAACGAAACGTTAAATACAACTAACGACTATACTATGTTTAACAAGTTTACCGCCCACATATTTTTTTTTTCTGCGATTGTATAATTTTGCCGTGATCTATCAAGTAAAATAAGTATCGGATCTGAAAATACACGGACACGTGAAAATATTAGTTATAGTAATATTTAAAACGGACGTTGTCCTTTCTAATACTCGTACAGATTTAATTATTACTTATATTTGAATTATATACAAAACATACGAAATTGTATCTTAATCAATCCAGCCATTTAGAAAGAGTTAGGTGACAAACACCAGTATCCAGATTTTTATAGACGTAAAGTTATCTATGGATTTTTCAAAAGGTTATTTAGGAGAAAACTTAAATAAATAATGCTTCTTATTCAGGGGACCAGCAATCTAGTGTTGCCCTTAGTGCTCATGGGTGCGGTGTCCGTCGTGGGAGGAGTGACAGCACTACGCCTGCCAGAGACATTGCACTGCCCCTTGCCGCAGACCGCTGAGGAAGGGGAGGAGTTCGGAAAGGACTGGACTTACACGGACTGTTTTTCTTGTGGCGGCCAAAAGTAAATAATTAGCTACGATATATTTTTGACTACACTAATAATATTAAAACATATTAGCTACGATTATTAGGGCACAACTATTCAATATTTTACTGAATATTTTAGTTTAGGCATTTTATAAAAATCTGACGACATAGCTTTAAAACAAAACCTCTGATTAAAATTTTAATATGCCAGGTAGGTACCTACTGAAACAGATACGATACTATACAGTTACTACTTTAATTTGAAACCTGGAAGAGATAATTGTAATAATTTACTCACACTAATGTTTTATTGTTTTACAGGATCAGTGTATCAGAATCAGATTCGTACGAAAATTTGGACCAACTAGAATTAACCCAGGCACCCTCTGTAGAGGACATACTGCCGGACATGCAGCCCGTGCGAAGAAACTCAATGCGAAAATTAGTCCGTCAAGCCAGCACTGTCGAAACACAACGAGACAAAGATGGGTCTCTGAAGATGACTTATTGGTTTTAAATATTACGAATTTCAGAGTTTATTCAAAATAGTCATAAGTTAAGTAAAGGTCACCGCTCATTAGAGCCCCCCGAACCCAAATTCGGATTATATTCTTTATACGGATTTTTTATGACCTCCTACATCAACTCCATATCGATTCAGGATCGCATCGCTTGAAAAGTATCCGCGGGCAGTTCCAGTGTTTCCAAATTATTTATTTCTACAACCGCTTTAGATATTTATTTCAACCAAATACATAGTAGACCGAGTGTCAAAAGTAATCTGAAAATTGTGAACAAAGAATTTCTCACTCGTTGACTGCGCGAGGTTCCCGTTAACCAGTTGAGAAAGAGTGTACGCCTTGGTGGCTCTAGTGAGCGGCAACCTTTAGGGAGGTCTAGCTTAATTTAACGTAAATATATAATAATATAACAAACAAGAACTACCACGACATCATTTTCTTCTGACAATAATAAAATATAAAAAAATCCTGCCGAAAGATATCTATTTATATGTATCTACGATACAATACCTACAAGGTGCAGAAAATATATTTTTTAAAGTTTATTCTAGAAAATTGTTACGTTAATAAATAATTATTTATATATTTGTTTAAAAAAAAGCTTCTACCATAATAGTCCTACATTTAAATAAAAATAGAAATTTGAGAGGGGACTTGTCCTTATAAATTACCCATGCCTATTTTTAATTATATTTTTCTATAACAATTGTGAATAGCACTAATAAAATAAAATATATTACTTAAGTACCTACAGTCATTATTATTATTAATATTTTTTTTACTTTTTGTAAGCTGGAGGAGCATTTATTCCATTCACCCTCCTAGATATCCAACACAATAGATATTTTTTTCATTGAATACAAATGAAAGTCAATTGAATTAATTGTAATCAATTGTAAAATTGAATGAATGCTATTCGATGATAAAAGCTCAGTTAAGAACGGCAAGACCAAGTTGGGTACATTTTCTTTTTAAAACTTTTTAAAGAATTAAGTATGTATATGGCAATAAAAGTTGAATAAGTTTTCCGAAAAATCTTTAAATTCGACATAAGCTGAATGTATTTTTTTTTTATATATTATTCCTGTAGAACCCTGTCAGTAAACTTATAATTTATTAGTATTTGTATAATTTTGTACTTAAAATTTGTTTGAAAATGTTGAAAATAATTAAAAGCTCATTGTCTTAATTGTTGATACTGTAGACAGACAATTACCTAAGCATACTTTTTATTTTACCATTTTCATCATTAAAATTAAAATTTCAGTAAAATAGTAACATCAAAATCAAAATAGTAACACTATGATTCCTAATTTGTGATACTAACATTCAACGAATTCAAGAATAGGTGACAAAAATAAAATTCAAATATATTTTCATATAATATCATTATTTATTTCAATTTTATAATACACGGAATAAAAAATAATGTCACGATTAGTCTATAACCTAAATACATATTTACACATAGAGTCGCATATTTAATAGTAAGCCTAAGGCCGTTCTGGAATGTTCGTGGCGGGCAGCAGTTGCGAGATGTACCGCGACCGGATGCGGTCTGACTGCGCCTGCGCCGAGTCACGTGGGGCCGCGGACGTTGACCCCGAGTCTAAGTCGTCTTGATCAGAACTGTCTGCGTGCTCAAGAAGGTTGGCTGTCTCCTCGGTACGAACGCTAGTCCTGTTATTAATATAGTATGTATTTTTAAGTGTTATTTTTATCAAATAAAATATTTATTATAGTTATATATGGTTTATTATTTATTTAACTAAAAAAGCAGACCTAACAGAAAATGGGTGTAAGATAGTATAATTGCAATTACGGAAATTAAGAGCCGTAAGACTTCTTTTCTCTACGCCTTACCTAACACATTGTTTAATAATACAAATACAATCAATATCAATAACACTTACTTTTTCAAAGCTTCTCTCATACTTGGTGACAGGTTCAGGACGCCATTGTTGGCAGAATCCAAGATGTAGATAAGTACCGCCGCAATCAGTGAAACTACAAATTCACAATATAGAATAAAATTCGTACAATACACGTATTATTTTATTTAATAATAATAAAAAGTATAACAGCCTTCAATTAATATGGCCTTATAATATGAAAGGTACAATTAATAACACAAAACGAGCAGTATTATAGTAATGTGCGTCAAGTTCTGAGTCATAAAAACATGATGAAATAATAGTTCTTACCAAAAAGGCATCCTAAGAAAAACATTTCCAACATGAGATATCCATATTTGTCAACAATCATGCCAGCTAAAATAATAACAGTTGCCAAGCCTAAGTTTTGAACAGCCTGACATCTGAAAGGAAACCATATATACTTAATAAAGTATGTAGTGATTAAATTAAATGAGAATAAATTTTAAAGTTATATTCTTAAATAAAAAAATCAACATCAGCAGCATATTACAATCAGTTCAATGAAATTAGTAGTACCCACTATTAATAATTATTTGCCTTGTAGAATTTAAATACTTACATTCCAAAAGCAGTTCCTAACTGATTTTCTGGAACAATCATTGCTACGAGAGGCCAAAGACCACTGGCTAGCAGTGAGTAAGATATTCCCAAGGATATCTGCCAAGAAATATAATTTTTACAAGTGGCACTATTGAGTGTGATAAGTTAGTTATAATTTAAGAAAATAGTAAATATTCTTACCACTCCAACATAAGGATTAACAAATGTAAATGCCATCAAAAAATGAGATCCAATAGTGGTTATTATGCTCAAAATAACCCACATCACGTTTCTACCAGTCTTGTCAATAAGAATACCGAAGAAGGGACTCAGAGCGGCCGAAAGGAGGTACACCATTGAGTTCACGGTATTCGCATCTTGAGGGATATAATCAAATTTACGTTCAAAGAATAATCTGGAAAAAAAATATCAATCTGTAAACTTGATACCAATTTTGTTTGTTATCATAATCGTTAAGAAACTTGCATCTAGTTAGAAAGCCATTAATATTATATATTTATATAAAAATAAACTATACTCACTTTCCTAAAGCGATAAATGGGAAAATAGCCAAATAATATGCAACACAGATGAGAGAAACGAGCCAGAACACTGGTTTAAAATGCAACACATCTAGTAAATGGAATGGCTCCTCGTTCGCTTGTTCTTCTTGGCGTCCCAGTATCCTTTCAGCCCTGTGGTCCATCCAGCCCAATATCAGGCCACAAATAAGAGATCCTAAACATGTCATTGAAGCTGAAAAGAAAGGTACTTTTATTTATTTATTCACAACTTGCTTGGAAATTTTATATTTCATTTTGTATGAACCATTCTTTACATCAGCATTGAAATTTTAAATGCAAATATATGAAGAGTGATTCATAGTTAAGCTAACTGTTCATTGTTTACATATGTATATGTATTTAACAATGTATATTGACTTATCATATGTTTTGAATCTAGTGACATATTTGACTGGCCAAATATTTTATTCCTGGCATTTTCTGGGAATGTACCCTCAGCTATATTAATATTGAATAACAACAACATTTCGAAATTGGACCACTAGAGGGGTTAAAATTTGTTCGAAAAACATGTTTAATCAAAGCTGTAAGGTGGTAAATAAAGTCTAAAATTAGTAAATAAAAAACTAACCAATAAAGAGGGCAACACCAAGCTTCTCATACCCTCCATAGTAATTGGCGACCCATCGGTATATTGGTTCCATCACCCAGAAATTGACTGTGCTTCCAAATCTGGAGAAGGACAGTTGCAGTCCAAACACCATGTTAAGTTCTTTACCGTTGAACCATAATACAACATAATTGTTCACAGCTACTTGCAATGACTCGCCTCCAATACTAAAAATGGGATGATATTTATTGAAATTAATAAGGTGAGTAGTTCAATAACATCAATATAAAGCTGGCCTTATTATACTTGTTTGTTATTACGCAACATGATATCAAATAAAGCTGTCTACAGCATTTGATTAAGTTAATTAAAATTGAAAATTTTGCATTTTGTGTTCTCCAATTATAAATATGCTTACCCAAATATAAATCTACCCATAATCATTACCCAGTATGCATTTATATAAACACCAAATGCAAATACAACTGCTCCGATAAACACAATAGTCATGTATATGATAGTTCCTAATCTAACACCAAAACATCTGAAAACAACAATATTTATCATTAATTACACTCATGCAGACATATTAATCATTAATTATATTTACTTTATAATTATTTCCAATGTATACAAACCCCATTACTATAGCACACTTCTTTAACTTTAGATAAATGTTATGGGAAATAGAAATAATTGTTTGAAAGAACAGAAACAAATAAATCGTAATACTAATTGAAATATGATACAATTACTATTAATTTATTGAATTATAAATAATTACAAACCTATCAACAAGATAACCACCGATAAAACATAATATTACATTGGGCCATGAGTATATAGAGTAGAGCAGAGCAAACTGGGATGTTGACAAGTGTGAATCATCTTTAAAGTTATCAGCCAGAGCTCCAGGCGTGTCGTAACAAAAATAGGAACCTGCAACAAAGGCATAATTATGTAACAATCAACTTAAATAACTTCAACATAAGTTACAAATTTCAACAAAGTTTGGGTCTCAGGAAAATATAAATAACGGTTTAAATACCCACCAAAACAAAGAAAGCACATCAATATAAGAGCAATGAAGCGATGAACTCTGTTTGCAGGATGACACCATGATGTAGGAGTCTCCTGACTCGCTCTTAGCATTCCACTGGGATCTGGATTCTCCATAATGCTAGAAAATATGTTAATTTATGAAAACAATCACAATCACAAAGAGAATAAAATAATCAATATTTGTCAGACAATGTATATATGTTCAAATTGTGGACTGATTTACATTTTATGATATTATTACAATTATAGCTATATATAGTTATAATAATAAACTTACACAATGAATATGATGATCTATCGTTTTATAAATTGAAAGTCTTTATAAAAAATACACTATGTATAGGAACGTAATAATTACACTACATGTTACCGACGAAACTTTACATGTTAACTTTGTTAATATAATGATACAGCTTTTTAATTTACAATTGAATTCAATAATAAATAAAAATAAATAAATAAGATACGCCAAAACATACAGAACAAGTACACTTCACTGATAAAGACAACCCACTTTAACTGTCAAATACTGACAGCTAGTGTTGCTGCTCATTGCTTAACAGTCTACACAATAGATAGATATCTATCGATAGAAAATCGTTTTTTTTCATGTCGATAGATATCTAGATGTCTATAATTAGATAATTAGATAGATATAGATAGATATGCATAAAACAAATAGATATTAACTGCTCTTTCTTTCTTTAAATTTCAATTAATTCGAAATATATCTATAGATATCTATCTATTAGAATTGATCAAGCTGTTAAGTATCTAAATAACTTCATATCCAATGCTACAAAAGATATAAAAAAAAGAAAGTTGATGATCTAGCATATACGTCAATTGTCACGTCATAGTTCAGTGACATTGTCATGTAAATGTACGAAACGTAGTGGTTTTGAATATACCATTGTTATCACTCTTCATTGATAACTTTAAAGTGATTATTTTTGAATTAATGTGGAAGTGAATTATTAATTACAATGAATAATTTCCATAGACTTCTTCTATGCCTTGCGATAGCATCAGCGATAACAATTGTTTTGGGCCATTCACATTCACACTCGCATTCACATGGAGACGAATCCCCGGCATATAAGTATAGTAAAAGCGCTAACGAAAAAATGAATGCGAAACAAGAAGACAAAAAAGAACCTGATTATGATTTATATATGAAAGCCTTAGGTTCCACAGTTTTTATAAGCATAATACCTTTCTTCATTTTATTCTTTATACCTATCGACGGTACCGTCGAAAAACAACCTTTATTAAAAGTTTTGTTATCATTTGCATCCGGCGGTCTTCTCGGTGATGCATTTCTACATTTGATACCACACGCTCTTATACCGCATAGTGAAGGCGGAGGACACAGCCACAGCCACTCTCATGATGGAAATGAACATGAACCTCATGATATGACTGTTGGTTTAGGAGTACTTGGGGGTATTATTACTTTCCTGGTTGTCGAAAAAACTGTACGCTTATTTAGTGGAGGACATGGACATTCACACAGTACCGATAAAAAGAAGCATGATGATAAATCTAAGAAATCCCATAAACCAAAGAAGGAAGAAATAAAAATAGCAGGTTATCTTAATCTTGCTGCTGATTTTACCCACAATTTCACAGATGGCCTGGCTATAGGAGCTTCATACATTGCTGGACAAAATATTGGTCTAATTACTACTGTCACTATTTTATTGCATGAAATTCCTCATGAAATAGGAGATTTTGCCATACTCGTACAATCAGGATGTTCCCGAAGAAAGGCAATGATGTTGCAACTTTTGACAGCCTTTGGAGCTATATCTGGTACATTCCTATCCATATATTTGCAAGGATCAAGTGATGGAATAGTCTCATCTCTCATTCTGCCCTTCACAGCTGGAGGATTTATATACATAGCAACTGTCTCTGTGATCCCCGAACTATTAGAAGGATCAAATAATAAATTTTCACAGTCCATCAAAGAAATACTTGCTCTTTTAGCTGGTGTATATATGATGGTGATCATCGCACAATATGAATGATCGCATATTACTGTTATTAAATAGTGAATTGCATTTTATAGTGTATTTTATTAGTATATTAAAACATCACAATCCAATTTAACAATTTAACAAGTTTTTGTGAACTTTACATTTTAAGCATGTTTAAAAGTTGATTTGTAAATAATTTTACAAATATCTTATATACCATTTTTTGTCTGCAGTTAAAATTTTATTATTACTTATAATAATTACTAAAAGTGAAAATAAATATCTTGTTATTTTCCTACATTTCCAATCACTATTGTTTTAAATGAAAACTATAATATGGTTTTCCTTTTTTGTTGCATATATCTTAGTATAAAATGCATACTTTCAGTAAACTTTGAATCAGTTAAAAGATATGTAACTTTGGAAAGCAGAACCATTAAAAAAAATTATTATAATTTTTATTATGTGTAGCAACACAGCTAAAATTTTAATACAATAGTCAACCAAAATTGAAAAATTTTGCAAATAAAAATTTTCAAATGTAACTTACTCTAGAAAGATATTCTTTTAGCTGTGCTCAATATAAATTACATGATAATAAACTAGATTCTACTTTACTGCATAAATTAGAAAAATGTTTCATAAGATAAGGAATAACTATAACAATTAACCTTAAGTTTATCGTAATATTGATAAAATTAATAATGTTTTATCAGTTGCAACAAATGCTATACTTATAATAAGTTAAAAATTACATTGTTTCAGAAAAATGGTGTGTTATTTTTATTGACTTCAATTCCTTTAGTATTTTTACTGTTTAAATATGAATAAGGTGATATAAATAAGATAAAAATAAAAGGTTTGCTTGGAAATTAGTTTATTTATTGTTAAGATTACTTCTTCTTAGACACACCAACAGTTCTACCACGTCTGCCAGTTGTCTTGGTGTGCTGACCACGCACACGCAGACCCCAGTAGTGTCTCATACCTCTGTGGGCACGGATCTTCTTCAACCTTTCCAAATCCTCACGGAGCTTAGAATCCAAATTAGAAGAGGTCAGCTGGCTGTACTTGCCATCAACGATATCCTTTTGCCTGTTAAGGAACCAATCCGGAATTTTGTATTGCCTGGGATTGGACATAATTGTAACAATTTTTTCTACCTGTAAAAAAATTTTATATTTTGATATGTGATAATCATATTCTAATAGCGATTTGTTTGATATTCGACAAATAATAAATACGTTCACTATCAATAAAACTCTAAAATTTTTTACGAAATAAACTTAGTAAACAGTGAAATAAGGTATGAATACCTTCACTAAAAAATGTTTCGCAACACGCCACTTTTATTATCAAAAAATTTTATAAACAAAGTAAGTAAAAAGTAGACACTAAAGCAGTGGGATTCGTTGTTTTGGTGATAATTGAATTATGAGGGAGAGAAATAATGTTTTGTGGTTTAGCTAACCTCTTCTTCAGTGCATTCTCCCGCACGTTTGTCCAGGTCAATGTCGGCTTTCTTCAATACAATGTTAGAGTATCTGCGACCGACTCCTTTGATGGCAGTCATGGCAAACATAACCTTGCGTTTGCCATCGATATTCGTATTCATAATACGAAGAATATGTTGAAACTTGTCCGGTATTACGAGCGACTGAAATTAAAAACACTGGTCATTGTACACATCAAAATACACATTTTACAAACACTATAACGATTCTTATATTAACACTTTGTAATAATATAATTGAAAAAACTTGAGATTTCCGAAAAATTTTAAGATTTTAGTACCATTTTGATAAATTCTATCGGCTCAACGTTCACGAAGAACCACCGTCAACATGAAAAGGAAATACAATCTCACAGATAAAACAACATGTCAAAATAAAGGCATAGAGTAGATACAATCTTTTTTTTTCGATTTTTTCACACTATCAACAATTAGATAGATAGATATCTAATCTATCTATTTATTGCATTACTGAGAGTTACACACTGTGTTTTCCAATTACAGCACTAAAGCGCATTATGCGGCATTATGCCGCACGCTGATTGTTCCAACTAGAGCAATACTTCGCAAAAATTGGCACACTTAAGCATTGTGCGGCACTGAGTCGCATTATGCTCTGTAATTGGAAAACACGCACAATAAACCATATAATATATACTTTCTATCAACTTTGTATCTATTCATGTTACATTAAATATCTATATAAAAGGTAAAGAATGCGTATTGTTTCTTCTTATATGGTTAATGCAACAAGGTAAATATAACACAAAATTTGTTTTTTATTTTTGTTTTAATTTAAAAAATGGAATATTCGAAGTAACTGGCAAAGCCTGTGTGTGGACTTTAACAGAATATCAGTAATTAAAATTTTATTGTTTCTTTAAAAAAGACCTCATTTAGATAATTTATGGCTAAATAAAACACGTATCTTTATCTAATTAATAAATAAATTAAAAATAGACTATCTTCAAAAGTTAATAAAACAGTAGAAACTAACAAATAGAAAAAGAAATAAAAATATTATTTTACACTTTTATGATCCAATTAATAATTAATAGTCACCCATAACAAAATTATCACGCTCATGCTTGTTGTTCATGAATTATTTCACTATGTGGCTTCTCACTCTAACTTAGCTACCGTTAAACTCATTGTGGACCAAAACGTACTTTAAGCACTCTTTAAGCCTAATAGTAATTCCTCATCAATAACCATTTAGAAAGTATCTATAATATAATTTTACCCGATGCAGAGCCGTTAATCGTTGATGAAATTACCTGGTACTTCACCATGCGCTATATTTCATCATATGCATGTCGACAAATCATACTGAAGTACAGTCATATTAAAGTAGATATTAGAACCAAACCCGTTCAATAGTTATTTATTTTTAAACAGTTTTGGTGACCATTTATTTTCAGTATCAATTCCACTTCATCAAATGTATCTATATATTTCATAAGCAAAAATGACTGAATTAATTAAAAATAAAATCACTGTAGATACGTAGGTATAGGTATATAGATAGATTATTATCTATATCCCAAAGTACCAAAGTATCTACCAAATGAGATTCATACTTTTTAGAAGTAAAAATATTACGCTTAGACATCGTTAACTTTGAAAGCATATTAAATAATTACAGGTTTTTATTATAAACGCTTAAAGTGTTATTATTAGATACAAATATAATCTGTAATTCTTTTTCAAATCGACAATAATTTTTGAGTACTCTGTTAATTAAAAACAAAACTTATGCTTTTTATGGATTTATTTTTATATTTACACAAAATTTATTTTTGTCATTGATTTTGTTTATTGAATTTAATTTGTTAAAGAAAAAACTAAAAGCTTTACAGATTTTACCGCCAAACATATTATAGACAAATATGACGGTATCTACCAACAGCATGGTAATATACCAAAAATCCCGTCTGTTCGAGTGTAAACGGTACGGGAAACACAGTTCATGAGTTTGATTTATTAACAAACTTGTTCTTTGTTTAAATTAATAAAAAATATATCTAATAAAAAACAAAAAAAAATAATGCTAGTGCAGATGTCGCCTTAGCAACAAAAACACATATTTGGCTGTATAATACATAACGTTTGTCAGAAATCCTTGATAGAATTATAAAGTCTATGGACAACATTTTGTGAAATTTGTGAGTGTTCGTTCGTGTGCCGGTTACCAATTTTTCTTCGGTTGTTAGGTTCCCTGATAGATTTAAGTTCAGCTAGAATACATTGAAACAAAATGCTGACGGAAACGACGTTAACACTCATACAAATATTAGAAAAGACTATATCACCAGGTATGTAACGCTTTCTTTAATACTATGAGCATGGCGCTTCTTTATTGTCAACTGACTTTTACAGTACGTAGCATATACGATTAATACTAATAAGAAACAATGTTATCAATATAAGCAAATCTACTTAAGTAACTTTGAATGTAAAATGTAACTCATGGCATTAAGTATAAAATTTAAATTTTTGTAAAAATCAAAACTGAAGGGATTACAACGTAACAAATTAGTACTGGACTGTCATGTAAGGAAGTTTCTGGTCGGTAGTATTACATTTGTGTGGAATGTTTTTTGTAATTTTTAAATTTATATTTAATTTAAATAAGTGTTATACATCAATTTTTTAATTGTAATTTAGCTTTATATATCATAACCTCACCATGTGTTTCTTTAAGTGCTCATAATTGTTTTGTTCAAATTCTTACAAGGTTTTTCGCGGTTAACACTTATCTATTGCATCAAACTTAACTATTATTAAATTTCACCAAAATTCCTTTACAGATCGAAATGAATTGGAAGCAGCAGAAAAATACCTTGACCATGCAGCTGTCACCAACTTCACAACCTTTATCAAGATGCTATCAGATGTGCTGGTACAAGGTGGAAATAGCCAGGTGGCTAGAATGGCCGCCGGCTTGCAGCTCAAAAACCACCTGACATCCAAAGACCCCACATTAAAACAACAGTACCAGCAACGGTGGCTAGCACTACCTGAAGATATCAGACTTTATATTAAAAAAAATGTAATACTGACTTAGATTATCTGTTTTCTATCATACATCTTTTTAAGTTTACATAATGATTAGCACTATTATTGCCAATATCACTTAAACCTATAATAGCCCAAACTTATCAAGCAATGCTTATTAATTTTAAAAACAAACTATACATCTTGTTAAATTTTCCAGATCTTGACAGCGATAGGAACAGAAAACAGCAGGCCAAGTTCAGCTGCCCAGTGTGTTGCATACGTAGCAGTAGCAGAGCTCGCTGAGGGACAATGGAACGACCTCATACCCATACTTGTAGAAAATGTTGTCAATGCCCAGTCAACAGAACTAAAAAAAGAAGCTAGCTTAGAAGCTATTGGTGAGAATCGACTTTCTTATTAATTATGCGCATAAATTATTGTTAAATATTTAAAGACACAACAGTTCAGTTAACTAATTCATAGTTAGAAGTTACAAATGTTAACTTTGATTTCAAATGTGAGAAGATATATATGCAATTTTTCTTAATGAAAGTTTGAAATTGACGTAAAACTAATGTTTAGCCAAAGAATTTATTTTGTATGTTTAATCGTCCAATGAACTGATAAAGTATTAAATGGTCATAAAAGCTTATGACTTGAATGATAAAAATATGGAAAACATTTTTCCACTTAATGATAATAACATTAGATTTATATACATAATTGTCTTCTTCTAAAGTGTAAGTTCTATGAACTATAATTCATTTAAAATATGTTTAGGAGAAATATAAATAAAAAGTTTACACTTCTACTATAAATAATATAGTTCAATATTATCTAACTACAGTTAATATTGTGAATAAATGAAACCAAAAATATAATTTGAGTATAATTATTTCATCAGAATCAATAATTTAAGATTATATCTTTTACTATACTATAATCTCCATGAATTGTAAACATCAATGCTTTCATAAGTGAGAGAGTTGAATAAGAAGTTTGTAAAAAAAAAATATTATTTTAAATTCAGAGTTGGTATTGATTGTAGTATAAAAATTTAGTCTGTGTAAACTTCAGATAACGAATAAAAAACTTTGAACAAAATAATAAAATGCAATAAAATAAAAGCAATAATAAAGTGCTTAATGATTTAGTCGAAAAAAAATTGTTAATAAAACACACATTTACACATATTTACATTAAAAAAACATACTTAAAAAAAGTTAATTATAATATATCTTATATTATTGTGTTTATACAGGTTATATATGTCAAGAAATAGATGCAGAAGTACTAACAGAACAAAGTAACCCAATTTTAACTGCTATTATCCATGGAATGAGGTCCACTGAGCCCAGTAGTTACGTCCGTCTCGCTGCGACACAAGCTCTGTTAAACTCACTTGAATTCACTAAGGCTAATTTTGAAAAAGAAAATGAAAGAAACTTCATAATGGAGGTAGTTTGTGAGGCAACACAGTCTAGTGATATGAGGATAAGTGTAGCGGCACTTCAATGTCTAGTAAGTTGTATTTTTATAAAATTTCTATAATATCTCTAACAATAAGTACAAATAAAAATATGTCCTCTGTAGAACAAAGACTACAATAATAATATCATTACTGTTAATAAAGATTATGTTTTATATTTCTTAATACAGGGTTGATATGATTAGCGTGCATTAAATGAACTTGCATAACCTAAATTCCAGATCCTATACAAAAAATTTACTGTAGTGGAACAGTAGATAATTTAGTTTCCAGACATTTTATAGTTTTTGCTCAGTTAGAACATGATGTGTATTTTGTAACATTAAATGACCTAACCTAGTAAAATGAATGAAAATACGATGCGCTGTTGCCGCCCCGCGCGCTCGTTCAAGCGGCAGCGCGCCATCAAACGCGTGCAACATGCGATGTTGCCACTTTGTTACGAATGCCTAGCGGTTAATGAAAATTACACAGAATGTTTGCTCTTTACTTTTAGTTTTCCAGTTTTTCAATTGAATCAAAGTCTTACAGAAATGTCATAAGTAGTTTCATTTAAGGACCATCTGTCATATGAGCCTTGTTTAAAACATACGTTTTTCTATTATTTTATTTACTTATTATACATCTATAATTTTTTTTATTAGGTAAAAATTTTAACTCTTTACTACCAATACATGGAACCATACATGGGACAAGCTCTATTTCCTATTACTCTAGAAGCTATGAAGTCAGATATAGATGAGATTTCATTACAAGGTATTGAGTTTTGGTCAAATGTAAGTGATGAAGAAATTGATCTGGCTATTGAAATGGCTGAGGCAGCAGAAGCAGGTACTATATTTTTATTTATTAATTCCGATTAAGTTAAAGAAGTGTATGCAATACATACTAACACTTTTTATACCTTGTCAGGACGCCCACCCACAAGAACATCAAGATTTTATGCCAGAGGAGCTTTACAATATATTGCTCCAGTATTAATGCAAAAATTAACCAAACAAGATGATTCTGATGATGAGCTTGAGTGGAACCCCTCTAAAGCCGCTTCAGTATGTTTGATGTTACTTTCAAATTGCTGTGAAGATGAGATTGTTCCCCATGTCTTGCCTTTTATTCGTACTAATATCAAAAATGAAAACTGGAGGTACAGAGAAGCTGCACTGATGGCTTTTGGTTCCATCTTAGGAGGTCTGGAAGCAAACACTCTTGTTCCACTTGTAGAGGAAGCCATGCCTACTTTAATAGAAGCTATGTATGATTCAAGTGTAGCAGTAAGAGACACAGCCGCATGGACTTTTGGTAGAATTTGTGAAATTGTTCCTGAGGCAGCCATCAATGATACCTACCTTAAACCTTTATTAGAAAGCTTGGTGACAGGTCTCAAGGCTGAACCTCGTGTAGCTGCCAATGTATGCTGGGCATTCACTGGTCTAGCTGAAGCGGCCTATGAGGCTGCCGATTGTGGCGACTCGCACCAACCAAAAACTTATTGCATGTCATCTTACTTTGACTTCATTGTTGAAAGACTCTTGGAAACAACTGATCGTCAGGATGCAGCTCAGCATAATCTTAGATCGGCGGCCTACGAAGCACTCATGGAAATGGTTAAAAATTCTCCCTCTGACTGTTATGTTACTGTGCAAAAAACAACAATGGTCATATTGGAAAGGTTACAACAAGTGTTACAGATGGAGAATCACATTTCTAGTCAGGCTGATAGGTCTCAATTTAACGATCTGCAGAGTCTTCTATGTGCCACTTTGCAGTCTGTGCTTCGGAAAGTCACACCTGAGGATGCACCTCAAATATCTGATGCTATAATGACGGCTCTGTTAACAATGTTCGCTGGTAACGCGGGTAAGGCGGGTGGTGTTCAAGAAGACGCCTTGATGGCGGTATCTACATTGGTTGAAGTATTAGGTGAAGGTTTTCTCAAGTACATGGATGCATTCAAGCAATATCTCTATGTTGGACTTAAAAATCATCAAGAGTACCAAGTATGCGTTGCAGCTGTTGGTGTAACGGGCGATATCTGTCGGGCTCTAAAAAGCAAGGTAAAACATTTTGTATTACTTTGTACATTTTCAATTTTGTACAAAAGTCAGAAATGTCAGAACTTTGTCTAAAACTTTTCGTTTACATCACTTGTCTGATGCAATTCAAGAATTTTAACATATTATCCTACTTTACATTTTACAGGTGCTGCCATATTGTGATGAAATCATATTACTATTACTAGAGAATCTTGGTGATCCATCTATTCATCGCTCAGTGAAGCCTCAAATTCTATCTGTATTTGGAGATATCGCTCTAAGCATTGGTCCTGACTTTAAGAAATATTTTGATGTAGTTATGCAAATGTTGCAACAGGTCAGTGGTTGTTTTTTTTGTGTTATTAACAGTTTCGAAATTAATTTAATGTTTTTCAAACTTAATATTTCATTTTAGGCTAGTAGTGCAGAAGTAGACCGCAATGACTATGACATGGTGGAATACTTGTGTGAATTACGGGAAAGTGTTCTGGAAGCTTATACCGGTATCATTCAAGGATTGAAAGGTCCAAGTGGTGAGGTAAGAAAAAAATAAATAATAATATATATTTTTTAACAATATAATAAATTAGTGTGTGTAATGCTCCAACTTAATTTAAAGTAACTGGATGCTCAACTACTTGACGATTTCCTTTTTTTGAAGTCTAGCCAAATATTACCATTGTGTATTGACCCCTAGTATTTTAGAATGGCTGTGCAATATCAGACATAACGCAACAAATATAACAGGATGAATATAAAAATGTGTATTGATTGATAAAGAACACATTAAAATACATTGATTCTGTTAATAAATAGGACTTTTAATGATATTCTTTGCCCTCAAAAGATCGATTTTGAAACGCAGCTACGGTACGTTGACAGGTGCAGTCGGACGTGGCGCTGGTGGAGCCGCACGTGGGCGCGATCGTGAACTTCATGATCCAGGTGGCGTCGGAGCCGGAGCGCACGGACGGGCACATGTCGGTGGTGGCGGGGCTGACGGGCGACCTGTGCACGGTGTTCGGCCTGCGCGTGCTGCCGCTGCTCGAGACGCGCCCGCTGCTCGACCTGCTGCAGGCCGCGCGCCTCTCCCGCACGCCGCGCACCAAGACGCTCGCCAACTGGGCCACCAAGGAGATCCGCAAGCTCAAGCAGCAGGCGCCGCTCGCCAGCTGGTGCGTATCCGCCGCCACTGCACAATACTAAGCAAAGGCCTATTTCCCTAAAAGGAGAAGGTTATATATACTACGTATGTATGTAAAAAAAATTACTTGAACCAATTTCAAAATTGTTTTTACTTTCAATTTTTATTAATGTAATTTGATTCATTTTTTCATTAAAAAAACACAAATTACAAATAATAGATGAAGTAGAATATGGCGCTGTTTATTAAGCTACTTACTACTTATTTATTTACCACAGCTCAATTATTTGGTCAGCATTATACGATACGTCCGCCTATACTTCTATACATCTACTTACCCCTAAACGTATGTAAATGTATCGACAAAATATAATTATTGGTATAATAAAAAGAAAATAAATATACTAAAAACTTTCTTGAAAATAGGCCTACAAAAAACGTAATCTCCTATGTAAACGTATTTACGTTTACTTAAATTTTTAAGCCTCATATTCCTATCGATATACTATTATTGTTGAATACAAAACATCAATATGCTATCAATATATTGGCGCCATCTAGTTGAGGTTTGAGGTACCAGATAAAAGGGCGTTCAAATACATACTTTTGTTACCTAATATATTTTTTGAAGATTTTAGATATATCGCCGCCGCATAGTATAATTTATCGTAACGTTCTTCTGTACTTGTTAGCCATAAATTAAATAAGTAGTAATTTAGTCCACGCGCATACCAGTCAATGAGATTATTTAAAAGAAAATGTTATGTAACGTTTGTAACGTATCTTCTCTCTTCGCCTCTCGCCGTCCTCCCTCCGCCCTCCCCCAAATTGCGTTCCATAATACTTTAACGACTCCTAAATTTAAATGGTCAAAGTGGAGTAATTCATATTACATATGCCTTCGAACGAGCTCTAAATATAAATCATTATTACATTTAAATTCTTAAAATTTTATTCTTGGAGAGTTTAGAAATAAAATAAAAAATAGTGACCTTTCAAAAACACACTTTACACAGGGGACTGGGGATCCTTAAACATAATATACTAACATCTTCATAACAAATAATTTAATTTCACCCTACTTTACAAAATTATAAGCAATTTTGAAAGTAAAAAAAAATTAATATAATAAGTAAAATAATATATTCAAATGACGTAAATTGTCTAACACTTCACAAGTAAATTAATTAGTATATATTTGCATTTTTATAACTTAACAACTAAATTGCTTCGTTATGAAATTCGTTAATAAAACAGGTTGTTCCTTTTTATCAATGTTTGGACCGGTTTTATTTATTATATGCGCCTGAACAACTTTAATATTATTAATATTTTAGTAGATATGATAATAATTAATTTCAAACTACTTAAAAAAGGTATAATTTGTGTGAACCATAAGTGACAATCATTTCATGATAAGAAAAGGTGTTAATTGATATATTTGTTTTTCTTCTGTTCTGTAATCTTTTTAGGTGAAAACAGCATACATACATAATATACTTTCATTAATTTCAATACATAATTTGTTTAATGATACATACATTTTTGCAATTACAAACTTTTTACATATACAGGGTCAATGCGGACCATGGGTACTAATTAAAACTACGTATATAATTCCTATTCAGAAACACTTCGAACCAGTAGAAAAATAAATACTACGAAAAATACAAAAAAACTTTTTTCGAACAAA
>DVXP01000599.1:0-19174 GCA_018235645.1 Junonia grisea | reverse complement strand
TTTTGTTAAAATGTTACGTAACGTCTAGGGGGAGGGGTACAGAACAACGTTACGGTGCGTTACATGTGGGGGAGGGGCATCTAAAATCTTCAAAAATTGCGTTTATACGTAATACTTGAACGACCATTGGTTACTATTACTATTGGTTTGGTTGACCATTGGTTATACGACCATACTAACATTGGTTCTGGATATTTATGAATGTGGATATGTTTTAAATTTTTATTAACGTTTATAATATATTCGTCGTGTTTACCGCAGTTATCTCAATGTCTCGGCTCGTTGTGGCTGGATGTTCTTTCCGCGCCGTCGGCACGATTTATACACCTCATCCTGTCTGGTGGGTTTTATGCGCTGGTTTACCATCGTTTGTGAGTTTTAATTTTTATATTTGGTAGGGAAAAATTGTTTAATGTTAAATCTGATCCACCTTTCATGACCTTTTGATCGTGTTAATATTCAGCTCATGTTGGATATTGACCGCGACCAAAATAACTATTATAGATTTTTTTCTCAAATAAATGTTAAAAGTATATACTTAAATAAAAATATATGGTTAATTTTTAAAACGTCTGTACGTCAAGAGAACTAAGTTGGTTCAAATCAAATTAAAGAATTTTAGTCGTGATGGTAATTATAGAATCTCTAAAGGAAAGTTCTCGTATCTAGTTTAAAAAGAATACCTTCCTTAGATTATTTAAAAAGAACTCTTCAACTATACATAATAAATAAAACTGTAGATAAATTTCCAAATACTTGGCTAGTAGAATCTATTCATTTTCGTCATGGCGTCGCTACGGGATAAACTCCTAACCTCCTGTCTGCGCTCCTACACCGTCTATTGTATAAATGAATTATGGTTAGCGATTTAATATTTATACTTAAGTCCTGTCTATGGTCAGTGGAATAGCTCATAAAACATTTTTAGTTCAGCAACTCATTTTATTTTTAAATATTTTAATTTGCCACCTTGACCTCTGACAATATTGTGACTGATAGTGACAATAGACCTCTGACAATATTGTGACTGATAGTATTATTACAAAGGTATCCATGTAGTGGTGTCGATATGTCAGAAAGTCTTATTTTACATATTTAATGCAAACAATATTAACTTTATATAACGTCTCCATGTAAGGTCGACCTCCGTGGCGCAGCGGTCAACACGCCTGCCTGCGACGTGGAGGCTTCGAGTTCGATCTCCGGCCAGGTCATGATGGAAAACGATCTTTTCCTGGCAGGCGACGTCCCTGGGTTCTATAAAATATTAATTCTTCTTTTAAATATGTTATTTAATTCTCACATTTCAATTTCAATAAATGTTTAAATAATTATTATCGGTCTCTATTACCAAGTAATATTTCTATAGAAGACGTTGGATGTGTAAGTTGTACAGGTCACGTGGCTATTGTCGGACCGTTATAACATTTATATAGAACTATTTAGAAGGCGTAGCCTATACAATCAACCAATCAATCAAATATACTTTATTGTACACCAAATAATAGAAAGAATAACAAAACAGAAGAATGATAAAAAGAATGGTACAAAAGGCGGTCTTATCGCTAAAAGAGCGATCTCTTCCAGACAACCTTTGGCTAGAGGACATTGTTTACGAAATTACAGGTACATTTATATGATATGAAATGAAAGAAATGAAATATGAAAGAAAGTGTGGACCTTAACCATAAATCAAACAAAATGTGCTAAAATATGTTTGATATTTTAGACTAAATTGTGTAATCTAAAAATGTAAATACCTAATTGACTTAAAAAAATCTTGCGCTCGATCGCCCATTTGTTGTTAAGCGTTATAAGTTTTTTAACAATACACTTCAATTCACAGGAGGTGCACGAGAAGAAGAGCAGTATTTATACCCAGGGCGAATGAAAAACAACAGTGGTTGAAAGACATTAATGCATATAATTAATTAAATATAAACTCGTATATCACCTATGAATCACAGTATGGCCTTTTTGGGCAAATTACGTAAAAATCAACAATCGCCTACAACGGCCTATACCACATTATGAAAATGGATGAAATTTACATAGTCTATTAATATATAATGTTGTAAGTGTTAAACTCTTGATCTTATGACCCTAGAGGTTTACAAAACCGCCTGCGGACTCCGACCCCACCTTTACACGATACCTGCAAAGGTACAATGTAGGAAAGTTGCCCAAGAGATAGCTATTTGGATAAATAACAAGTTAATTATTTAAATGTGAAGTTACATTCTAGAAATTCACATGAACCTTTCAAATGTTTACAGTTTAAATGATAATTTTGTTTCATATGTAACTCTTAGTTATCTGTCTGTCATATATTTTTTTTATATTCTAAATACTGTGACGAAACTGAACGAAACGTATTTTTATCAATTTTTTTAGGTGAAAAGGAAATCTTATGCGCCTCTCTTTTGCCTTTTGCCTTTTGCTCAATTATGCCCAGATTCAAATCACAGCGGTTATGTTTGACAGCAAATTTTACAAATCTACAGGTATTGTTTATTTGTTAGGTCTTGTGAAATATCAGCTTTACAATGGACATTTGCGTCTTGACGTTTTACATCTTTATTGTAGAAACTGGTTAAATTATAGATACTGAATGTAAATTAACTTTCGTTTGTGAAACAAACGCAATTGTTTCAATAAATGTAATTTTATTATATATTTTAAAAAGTATTTTTTTTTTAATTTTACCATACGTTTGAAATAAGAGCTCTTGTCTTCTTCTTAAAAAAGTAAATAGGTATAATATAAATGACGAAAACATGTAGAATATGAGATTCTAGGCCAAGAATGAGTGAGAAGGCTTGAAAGCAAAGTTAGTCTTTCTAAGTTACAAAAACTTCAGTGCTACATACTTTGTTTTCTAATAAAAAAGTGACAAAGAAGCACATAGTTTCATCAAATTGCAAATTGCGAGATACGGGTGTATCGGCTTTTGAGAAAATGTGTCCATAGAGTCGACGCGACGTTTGATAACTTCACACACCCTAAACGTCAGAATTTTAGGTATTGTTTTATAAAATTAAATTAAATTCTTATCTACACTTGGGACTCAATTCACGCTTTTGTAATATTTACAAAGGTCTGACAGGTTACAAGTTTACACATAAAAAAAAACAAAGTACAACCATCTGCATCCGCAACCATTAATAATCGAACCTTTAACATATTAGACATTAATCGAGGTAATAGAAAAACCGTCAGCGTGCCATCAAAATAAATCGCAACCATTATTTTCGCCCCATGCTAACATGTATGATACAAATATGCACTATCTACTATTAATATAGATGTGAATGTATGTTTATTTCTTCGTTAAATTTTCGCGCCTCAACTAGATATTATTCTGATCAACAAGAATATGCTTTTTTAATTATAATTTTTCTTATGCGTTATAAAAAGTTACAGAAAAAAATCTGCTCGAGGGCCAGAAACAAACCCTTCAACTGGATTTACACTACGAAATCCCTGATATGAAAATAAATAATACCAGGTATGATATAGGTATAAGCTTGGCATTATGACGTTCATCGTCATGCATGTTAGTACTGAATTTTATCAAATAAAAATAAATTTATCATTCATGACACTAATTTCGTAAACAGGCTTTGAAGATCGACCGGCATAACAAAATCTACGTGCGAGCAACACCGCGGCTAATAGCTAGTAATTAATATGCACTATTCAGTATAAAATAATAAATGAATTATTCACGATATGCAATTTATTTCGCATGTCGGTTTATTAGATAGTTGATTGGATTCCTCTCGAAGGTTGTGCTGCGAACTTTGACTCTGCGCATGCGCATGCGTGCGTCCTACTCGCCGCACGCTTTTTTAATATTTATTTTCAATGCCATAGAAACTATAATTGACTGTTAATGCACCGTGTTTACGTTTATGACTTTATTATATCTTCTATGTAAGTTTCATTAGGGAAAATATTCTAACTATTATTTATTATTCATATACATGTCGGCGTTGATATATTGACGTAAGGATAGCAAGGTGATAATGTATTCTATTCGTTCCTAGAAGTTATCAATTGTTGATGGATAGGACTTTTTAAGCAGAACTTAGAAATAAACTTTGTTTAAGTACACTCATAACTATTTTGATAAAATACGTCCATTCGGCGCCCAAAAAAAGTTTCAACCTGGATCCATACACCGTTAATATATGTATTTAATTTATTGACAAAAATAGCTGAGTCGAATCTAAAGATAAAAATACAATCTAAGTAAACACTGGAATTAGTACCACTTTTACATATCTATTATTTAGTCCGCGAAGTAGAGTAAATGGAACTTGGCTCTAATTTTACATTTATGGTTTTGATGGGATAAAAAAAGCAGGTACCTAATACGACTTTCGTATACACAACTTTTTTTATATTTTTTATACTTGGAATTAGTTTTTTTTCCTAAACATGATTTATAAATATAACCACTAATACGTGTATAATGGGTTAACAATAGGTGGGAATCCCGTCCCATCTTTGACGAATTTTTAAGTGTGGGCGAATCAAAACAGCTTTGCGCGAATCCGTTTAATCTCCTATTGTTCCTTCGAAAATTATTTTAAGAGTATGGTAGTTTTGGTATCTGCAATGCGAATATTATTTAAATAAGAAGAAACGTTGTTTCAATAAATGCCGATATGAATTAGTGGTTAAAAGACGTCGGTCTTAACTAACAGATTGGGTTTAAAACACCATCAATAAGTTCCATTTGTTTCAACTAATAATGCATTTTTCTTGTAACATTCAAGAATCCTATATATGCCAGAAGAAATTCTGAAACACGTATATCAGCCAATCTGCATCGGAATAGCGTGGAGGATTTAGCTCAACGTAATAGCTTACGTTTAAAGGCCCAAGACTTTGTCTTACTAACACAAAATCTAAATTTAAAATGTAAACGTGTTACGAGCTTGTTTTCGTTTATAATATTACCTAATTTATCAGGCGGAATCAGGGCTCTGTTTAATTTCAAACAATTATGATGCACTTATTTAAGCGGACCAAGCAAAAAAGGCAATCAAATTTATGTTGCTATTGTATTAAGCGAGCAGACCTTGAACAGGTGAAAACGTTAATAAAATTATATTTTTATTTGTCTCGTTTCCGTCTCATACTCGCGGAACCTAAATATCTTATGGTAGGTAACGTTATAAAAACGTTTTGCAGGAATTAAAATTAGGCACTTCCTGCGATTTGGTTTAGGAATAAAATAAAAGGGAAAGGTCGCTATGACCCGTTGAGTCATTTTAAAGGTGACTCGAAACTTGCTAACGAGTTGAAAAGAATTCAAAAGACAATCTGCGATATTTTTAAATAACGCTTTCTTACTTACGACTTTTATCTTTTATTTTGGTTAAGTCCGATCTTTATTTTTTATTTTTTTGTTCGCTTGGGGCATGGTATACAATAAATTATTCTGTAGTAAAATTCAAAAAGAAACAACAAATTTAATATTAATTTAATTATATTTAGTACAATAACACAACGTAAGGTTGCTGCAATGTGTGTATGAAAAAAAATGATAAGGAAAAAGGTTTATACATTTCTTTTACTTTTTACAATAACTGTATGGGTAACAAAAACTACATATATTTATCATAAGGAGTTGTAATCATGGTATAAATGTACAACAACTTTTTTATTTTATAATCAATACGTACATAACTGTTGTGTTTGTTTTAACGATACTAATTTTAAATAAGCTGTCTCAAAATAAACAACAACAGTTACCATTTTTATCTCCCGCGAGTCGCAAGCAAAAACATCTCAATTATTTTGTATTTAAATTGTACAGTTAGCGTTAATAGTGTAAATATTTCGAGAACTAACCGCCAATTCAAAGGTGAACCGAGATAAGGATAGACAAGGCAGTGGATAGCCTTGCGAGACGAAAGCTCGTCGTAGGCAGCGTTGGAATGTTCACTGGTTACTTTCCACAGCAACCTTGGGCTCAGAGCGGCACCGATCACCCGAACTTGTGCGAATATTGATCTGAGATTGTGAGATTTATCTTACTTACATCTGGGTTTCAATGCAAAGAAATAGCCTACGCTACGCTCATTATGGCAATGGCAACATGGATTTAAGGGTAAAGAAGCATTTAATCCTTTGCTCGATGTGGCACTACAAAGCCAGAGCACGGCATCTGGATTTGAAGGTATTAATACTGTTCTTTACATAATCCTGAATGCTTACTTTCCAAAGTAATGTTTTGCTCAGGGTGGCACCGGTCACTCGAACTTCTGCGACTATTGTTTCTAGATTGAGAGGTTTATCTTCTCTACATCTGGGTTTGCGGCCTAAGAAATATCCTAAGCTACGCTCACTGTAATAGTGGCAGGTTATGGCAACATAAACATCCTTTGCTAAATGCGGTCTTATTAGTGCCACATTTAGCAAAGGCTTTTTGGATAGGATATGGTTATATCTGGATTTGAGGATAGAAATATTGTTCTTTAAAATATCCTATATGTTTACTGGTTACTTTCCACGGCAACGTCACATTATGGGATCAATCAACGCAGCAGTCACAATTAGTAGCAGGATATCGTACTACATATAGATTCATGGGTAAAGACGCATTTTATCTTTTTCTTGGTGTATTTGTAGTCTGCGTCTAGAAAAATGCAGTGTAGGATGCCGACCGCTGGACTGACGACACACACAAAGTTGCCGAAGTGGGCTGGATGAGGGTTGCGAAAGATTGGGTTACTTGACGCGAACTTGGGGAGATCTCTGTCTAGCAGTGGACAGCGATTCGCTGATGACAGTGACGACGATGATGGTTTGTATTATTAGTGCTAAGCTATGGATTATTGGATTTGAGGATAAAAATTCTGTTCTTTACATGATTCTGACCGTTAGCAGAATCTCTATGCTTATAATATTATCAATGTCATTAGTGGTAGGATATGATAACATCTAGGTTTAGTAGAGATACTCATTGAGTTTTTGTTTTTGCTAAATACCTGCCTATATTATCAGGATTTGATATAGGCATTACTGAGAAATATTGAATACCATACCTGAAAAACACTAAGTGTCAGAACAATTGTTAGAGTTGTATCCAAGGAAGAGTTATGAGTCCGTTTTCCGTGAACATTTTTCAGTATCCACATAGCTAAAATAAGTTTAGTGTTGTTTCTCTGTGCATGAAATCAACAAAAAATAAATCGAGGGATATATATTAAACAGTCGTGAATAAAAAGTGCATTGTGAATAAAAAGTGAAGTTTTATTTATATTTTTAGTCCATTATGTGAGTTGTAAAAAAGCAAAAATAAAGTTTATAAAACACGTATGTATATTCCTAGTTAAAATATACATTTTGGTACGCCATTTCAAGTTTTGATATGTACACATATAAGAGAAAATTAAAAGTGTTATGAAGCCCTTAACATACCTACATCATGTATGACACTTGTATGTCCACATTCCGAATTAACAGTACCTTCACATTGATACCAAAGTCTTGCAAAAACATTGGAATTATACTCTTAAAATTGTACTTGATTGAGTACAGCTATGATTTGATTCGATTTCCTATTTAATAGACATTTTGTAGTGGTCTTGGACTTGTGGGAAATCTGTATGTGGATAATGGATAATAATAGCTATGTTTAACGTATTTATTAGAATCGCTCCATCGATTTAATCTACAATAAATAATTGTTATAATCTGATTTGTTTTAGTGGACATATTAGAAGAAATAATGTCCAATAAAGTCTATGCTATGAAATAATACTTAATTTAGAAGTTTAGTTTTAGTCAATTTTGTTAGGATATTGAATGGCAAATAGAAAATTAAAAAAAAATAATTCCAAAAGTCTGTTCATTTGAATATATTTTTTTTCAATACATAATAATTATGCATCGTAAACGATCGTTCAACGATCAAGTCGGTAAATTAAAACAAAAACAAGTACATACAAAAGAAACTTCCTTTACACAATAAAACCAACGTGTTAATAGATATATAATTAAAGCTATTAGCGTTGAAAATAATTTAATAGCATATCAAAGTACAGAAACGCATTACGCTCTCGAGGTTCATAAACGACCTGAACAGTCGGAAAACAATTGATTACATCGTAGTAACGCCTCCAGCGCGTGCGAAAACGAAAAAATAGACCATGCCAACCGTGAAGAAGACATCAGACAAAGATCACACCATATAAATACTATCTTGAATGACAGGGACAGAAAATAAGCTAACAAAAGAACGAGATAACCAACTCCAAATGCCACCAGAGTGAAAGGGACGGAAGTTAAAGAGAAAGATAGGGTGGAGAGTGAAATTGCCGCGGTAACTTTCGCTGAGCTCGTTTCGGTTACGTCAGACCTGCGCCGGAGTTGCGCAACGTGAAGATTATGATTATTTGTATGACACTGATTTGAATGACGGCTGGAAGTAATCAATTTCTTCACGTTTCCTTTCCGGTGCCGTTTGGTGCTTTGATGTTTCTTAATGCAGATGACCGATAAGTTACGATTGTGCACAATGCTGATTAATTGATGATAATGTTCATTGTCCGGTCCATAAATTGAAATTAAATCGAGATTTACAAATTAAAAATTCAAAAGGTCTTTTATTAAAACATGACATGTCGAATTAAAATTATGAAATACGTGTGTCAAAAATTGTGATATATATGGAAGTGCCTTATTTACTTCAAGGCCGTCAACGGGCATGAAATGAAGAGATCTAGTCTAATGATAATAAGTGGAACGGCGAAGATGGTTAGTAAGTGGTTCTGAATACGTTTACAAGCGGAGATGGCCTATTGGATAGAACATGAATGGTTTGATGAAGATTTAGGTACAAAATAACAACAAACTTACTGTTCGATAGAACACATTTTCTCTGAAATTTTACAGAATGAGGCCATGATCTAATTTTGATCAGAAATTCTGGTTATAGTTGTAATCAAAATTGGCAAAATACACCATAAAAAGCATAAGAGAGTGAGCTCTGATATTTTCACAATAAGAGAAGTCTTTGTATAATAATTAAACGTTAACTTTTTTTAGTGATTGTTCGATTAAAAGTATCATCCAACTACAGATGTGATATGTTACATTAGGGTTTTTCTTTAATATTGGCCTTGTAGATTTTACCGACTCGTTGAGAACGTTGGTCATCATATTATATATTTGATAGTAATCTTTAATTAATGTTAGATTTATTATTCTAAGATAATGTATTATGCAAGTAAATTGGTTTCGGAGGTTAAATGTCAGACGCTCTTCGTAAAAAACAGTAAGGTCTAATCTGCTAAAACACTAGCAAGGAGACGTCTCACCTACTCGTACATTTGCAACTTACGAAAACGTTACCCATTCCGTGCTCGTTTACAAATTCACTTAATCGCTTTTTGATGATTCTTATATTATACTTCCATTGTTTAAATCCACTGATATACAATTTACTTGCAATTACAAAGCATTTCTTTCATCATTATTCCATGTCGCTTGGATATCTAATACATAATTTAGCTGATAGTGCCTCTGAAGACGTCTCGGTTGGAAAGCGGGTTGGATTATCATCACATTACGTAACACTTGTCCACTTTATAAAATGCAAAAGTACATTTCTGTACAAAGTGGACAGAAATATGTTTTAATAAAGCAATAAATGCTCACGAAATTCGCTTATCATCATCTAAAAAATGTTGGGCAATCGACGCGGGTCAGGGTTAATAGTGTTAAAAGAAGCGCGTGATCTTGGATACTTGTGATGTACTCGTAAATAGTTCATATTAATATTTACTTTAAACATGTTTTTGTTATTATTTCATGAATTACGCAAAAGCAGCATTCATTAATCTTGGATAACATTTGTCATGGTTATTACAAAATTTCCATTTGTCTCGATCTGAAACTTTAGTTGTTCGGGCATTCGGTTTCGAGTCCTCGATCGATCATTTCTACATTCCTGTATTTAATTATAACTAGACAGGAATAATGTCCTAGTTCTTAAACGTTGTCTATAGTATATTATACGTCTCTTCTCGCTCTAATGCCGAAGCACAATAGTCCACTGTAACCCACCCATTTACAAACCGCTTGTGAAGATCTCGCATGTGTGTGTATGAATTCAAACATTCACCGTGCGAATGTGTGCTATTTTAATGAAAATTTCATTAAACTTTTGACTCATTTCTTTGGTAAATTTATTAAAATTATTTGAAAATTAGTATTCACTACAATCTGTTTTCTATACGTGTCTTTTCTTATTCAGATGCAAATTTCTTTCACGCACTTGTTTATGGAGCGCTTAAAATGTGTGCGTTCAAGTAAATGCTATGTTTACACAGTTGCAGCTGTGTTCGTTTCGTGAATGTACGTATTGTGTGTACATTTGAATGTGTGCGTGAGGTAGCGTTCACAATGAAAGTACTAGCAGTTGCGGGGATTTAGGTCACAGTTCCAACTTTGATTATAAAGATTACGAGCCGTGTGAATCATCGCACATCTTCTATGTGTGTTGTTTATATAGCATGTATTTTATTTAATATGTGTTTATTTATTATAATAAATTCTAAATAATGTAACAGATTTATATGATTTTGGAATTCCACATCACTTTATTTATATTTAAGAGCAAAATGAGTCTGTTTAAAAAAAGAGATTTTTTTAAGAAATGATAAAGCTAAAATTGAAAAACAATACTGCGGAAGTACAATCTTAAAAAGTATTACGTCTTTAGCTTATTTGTCATGGTAATATTTATTCTTACTTAGGCAACTAAACATAGACAATTTTTATTACCGATGAGTAGGTATTCAGTTATTTACTCAACAACAAACGTGATCAAATGTTTGTAGAATGTGTGAAGGTCGCTAGTCCAGGGTCGGTGATAACAAGGGACGGTTATATAAGACGTGCTATCGATATATTGCTTAAGATATAACCATTAACCACGATATGCTTCAATTTAATACTTCAAATATATTATACTTCACTACAATTTGTATTTTGTATTGGTATTTTACCTTTATAGGCGATTTTTCAATGCTATATTACATAGGAGTTGTTTTAAGATCATGAAAAATAAAGTTTAAGTAGAACGTAAATATGTACTCATTGTAAATTTCGTTCAAAATCTTACTATTAGGTAAAATTGACCTTTGCGAATAAGTACATTTGCAGCTTCAATTGCTGATCTATTGTGGCGACCCTGTTTATGATTAAGTGCTAGACCCGTAGACCCTAGGAAATGAAGTGTCTTAGGCTACTAAAATGCCACTACTTAACTCCAACATTTAATTTACCAGATTTATTTGGCAGATTACAGATCTATCTATCATTTCCTTCCCTTCTGATATAATATCGGATAAAAAATATATAGTGTAAACAATTATATTTACTCATGTATCTTTGGACAGATGCATAGATGACCCTTCAAGCATACGGGTATTGATAGCCTTAAATAAATTGGTCTTATTCTCAAATTTACCAAATCCTCCTTCAGATTAAGGTTCATCATTTACAATATTATAACAAATAATACTAAAAAGCAATAGTGCGCTATCTACGCTTGTGAATAGTCTTACCTCCAGTTATTTATGTTTATTCACAGTAACCTTTATACCGTGTCTTACGTACTTCACAGAATAACCTTTAAGCATTTCATCGCTAAAAGTATCTAATGAAGGCTCAATTGTATCATGTATCACGATAAGGTGAGTTATGAAAATGTATAGAAAGTGAACGCAAGTGTCGCAAGTGACTTGCGCAAGCGAAAGGGGAATATGACCTATTTCGTTTTACGTCCAACTCTGTTTCTCCTTGTCGTCATATTATAGGATGACTTAATTTATTATCTCTTAGCTTCTCTTATAGCTGTTTACGGCTACGCCGATGTAAGTTTTGGTTTTATATCAGTTACAATTCTTAAGTGTTTATTAAAAGAATCAACGTATACCATACCCATCTTTTTTAGGGCATGCGATAATTTTGACGTTGAAATGCAAAAGACAGAGTCAGTGCTGTATTCTTACATTTTATAATGAGAAAATGAACCTAGAGAATATTGTTCTTCCGTTTTTAAAAATAGGCACAACACCAAAAGTAAAGTAATCACCACCCATGAACATTTCCAGGACCAGAGAAGGTTTGTACCTTCTCTGGTTTGTATGCCAAGTTAAGAATTAATTCTAAAAAAAAACCATTTTATAAATTTCTTTATTCCTTCGACGAACAGTTAAATAAGTAATTGTTACTAACGCATGTACACTTCACTTTTAATGTTTATTTATAGTTTTCACGATCACCGTATAAAGTTATCGTCACACTTTCGCTGCACGAGACAAATTGCAACACTAAATAACATAGTAGGTAGCATCGCCTTTCTATTTATATGATATATAATTTGTTTAGAAATGTAACGCTTTTTACACCATTTAATTGAAAGTACTCATTTGTATTTATCTTGAGAAATTACAGATAGTGAGGTAATAAAGATTAAATTTTATTCTTATTAATAAGCCTAACACTGCTCCTGTACCTATCGACGCATTATCACTTCTATACCGTCGCAAATATTCATTGGATATAATAATATTTTTATATTTTAGTTCGATTCACGAAATTCAAACGCATTACGCTGCGCTGAACAAAGAATAATTAGAGATTTCTTCAGTGGACATGCACAAATCGCACCCGTGAAAGAAGAGTGAACTAACTCAAAATATCTACCACTTCTAAAATTGCTCTAATGTCTAAAGTTTTAAAGTGCATTTTCAGGTACACCCATTTTTTGACTTGGTTGACTCTTCTTCTAGGGGTGCGAAATTCTAATTCAACTCGTGTTCAGTCTTATGAAGTTGGTTGAATTCGTTCTATACCTCAACCTGCTGGGTGACCTGCCTAATCATTATATTTCATAAAAACTGTTAAACTAAATCCATTCTGATTTTTGATTGTCAGATTTTCTTATCACAGAATTTTCCTGACACATGAAGAATTTATTACAATATTTTTTTCATTATCGTAATACATTTTTAACGTGCAATTATAAGTTTTGAATGTACGATGAATGAAATGGGGCGAAGTGAATACAAAGCGACTGTGAC
The DNA here is from genome assembly GCA_018235645.1 of Junonia grisea. Taxonomy (NCBI): domain Eukaryota; kingdom Metazoa; phylum Arthropoda; class Insecta; order Lepidoptera; family Nymphalidae; genus Junonia; species Junonia grisea. Next base: position 6,062 of record DVXP01000599.1, on the reverse strand, counting down.
GGTATGAAACGGCAAAAAGTAAGAAATCTTTTGGTCCCGACGCTTGCGCAAGCGCTCAGGTAGCACACGTGTTCATAGGGCTTTATCTATCGTGTGTAGCACTTTCTATAGAATATGTTTAGTGGTGGATTCGTTTTTTTTTTAATTCTTTGTTTGAGATATTTTTAAAACATTTGTAGCTTCTTTGTGAAATGTTAGAAGAAAGATTTATTAAAATTATTTTCGCGATCAAGTAAATTATGTATGTACACATACATAATATATTCAAGTTTAATTTTATTGCTTTTCAAGATTAAATCATTTAAGCTATAAAAATAAAATAAGTCTAAAATAATAAATGTAACAAACAATGATTTATTATTTCTTTGTATAGATTTATACACTAACAATTAGGTATATTAGAAACTCTTTAATGTTGGTCCATATTTATATTAGGTTCAGAGAATAAAAGACACGGTATTTGGTATTTTCAAATTCATTAATCCTTGAAAACTATTAAGTTTTCTCACATATGGTGTCTATCGTAAAATGGTAGGTACAATATTCTAATTTTTATAACATCTGTGATTTTTTATTAATCTGTGTTATCTTATAAATGGTGATTTTCATCAGTTTAATTAATCACGTTTCGAAATATATTTTATTTTTATCGTAAATATTCTTTAGCTGTCCCAAATACCTTTAAAGGTATTTCAAGGTTAAAAACGTATAAATTTTATAACATTTCAAAACTACACGTGACCTTGTAAAATGTCACTATCAAGGGATCTGGGTGCTTATAGAGGTCCATTTTTTTTTTCGCCTACCTGGCTCTATTATGTTCCGGGGAAAGTTATGTGAAAGACGCGTACATTAAAAAAACCTTTCTATATATTTTTTTTGGCTCTCTAAAATTTTGATTAAGGTCGGGAGCACACGGCAGATTTACGACTGTCAGATTTGACAATCGAGATATGCATTTGAAATTGGAACGACTAAAGTTGATGTTTTATGCGGTTTCAACCGCGTGAAATTAGCTGCGTTCTGCTGTTGGAATAGTTATCGCAATGTCTGTAAACTTTCTAGAAAATCAAGGACAAAGTTACGAAAAATAAATTGTAAATTGCTTTTTGATGTTCAAGAGTAAAATATATCAAAAGTTACGTAGAGAAGCAAACCATTAAAATTATTATTTGATAACATAAACAGGCCATAAGGATTAGCACAAAAATACATGTTTCAAATGCTCCTAATGGCTAAAAGGTACGCTAATTAGTTTGTGTCTTATAAAAATGCAATAAATATTTGACAGAATCATTTATAAGAAGTATTATTGTTGACAATAGTCTTCAAAGTAACTGGTCAAAGCGATATAAGGTCATACACCATTTATAGTTTTTTTCAGCTACTTGAAAAATTAAGTAGGTACTCTTTTACATATTTCATAGGTTTGTATTTAAAAATTACCTTATAGAAATATTCAGATCTGCTAAATGTTGTTATGCGAGTGTATCCTCAGCCTTAAGTCTGTTTTTGTTGTTCACAATGTAGGGAGTAAAAAAATCGCGTTTTATTTTATAAATTGCAGGGTTCGCGTCTATTGATAAATAGGCATTGTACGTGTTTGATCGAAGGCTTTTGAAATTTAAGACGCGAATTTAATTTTCAGATTAATGCGGGTACGACGCGATGTTGAGTTTTTTTTTTGGGTATTTCTAAAATAGACTGCATATTTTGATAGAAAATAATGCTATTGTTATAGATGTTTTTTTTTAATTTTTTAGATATATAAAAATGTAGTAGGTATGAATGTAATAAATAAAATTATTCCTTATAATAAAGCTTTTAATAAGATAGAAGAGTAACATTCAACTTGCTTTAGATAACTATTTAGGATCAACTTAATATGAAAGTGACTTTACGTTAAGTTAAATAAATCAGTACAGATTTTTAATGAAAAAAAAAATCGTGTGAAATAGCAAACCATCAGAAATGTATACTTAATTAAATTAATATTTTTTCGAGAAAAATCTTTCCACAACACAATTATTATAAAAGATTTATGTACACCTAACACGCCATTGTATTAATTGACACCTTGACGTACAACATAAATAAGCACTATGTAATCACAATTACCGACAACTACTTTTCTAAATAAAAACATCAAATAATCTAGAGAAAGCACGTGTTAAGAACAAAGCAACTTTTCACTGAAATCATTTCAAGCATAACCGTTTAAGAGAAAAACCGATCAGTCATTGCCTTCGAAAGTCAATATTTGAAAACAACCTTATTACTCTTTAAATAAGAGCGTTTATTTGCAATACTGTATGAGTCAATATCATTAGGGAGTATGGAAATGGCATGAACAGGATCTAATAACGAAACTATGGCCCCTCTCTTACGAAGCGACTCTCAAGAAATTTGTATTTCGTACTAGTGTCATACGCGTCGCTTGTTAGTAGCCGTCAAACAAAATCTGTTAACACCGCAGACGATGCGACGCGTCGCCAAATCATTTGACATCATGCTAGTAGGATGTCACGGTTTGCGTCTCAGTCGCATAGCAACTGAATAGCTTCGTGAGAGAAGGGCCTATGACTCTCCGAACAACTTCAACAAATCTACCATACAGCTTTTATAGTATAGGTACAGGACTGTCGTGTGTCATTTCTGAGTCCTCTGCTCTAAGTAGCAGAACTCTCACTCTTTCACCGATTAATTAGAGTCAACGAATCGCACACGCGATCGCACTGAAAGAAAGTGACGTTACGACAGCGCATCGGAACAAAAAAACGTTGTGATGTTTTAGCTCTGTCCCCTTCTAATGTATGGATTGATATCTTCCATCTCCTTTTAAAGAAAGTGCTCGCGTTGATGGATTTACGTCATTGCGAGTATATGGAAAGTACAGATTAATCGAATTGTGTTTGTTTGTTCGTTAAGCTTTAATGTCTGAATTATTCAACCTTAGATGATCATGAAATTTTGTGCATACGATATCTAGGACACAGAAAAGGAAATGAAGTTGGTTCCCTTTTTTTTAGGAAAAAGTATTCTTTCAAAAGGTTAGGTTAGGTTAGGTTAGGTTAGTTCTCTCAATAAGTCATACAGACATAACTCTCAATAAGTCGGCCTGAATTGACAAAATCCAATTTACTATAAAACAAACCACTAGCTAAGTATATTTTTAAAATCAACACAACTACGAATACAAAACAATGTACCGTATTTTTTCTTTTTAGTAAACAAAAGATTCTTCCATTTTTTTCACTTACGTTTATAGATAGTGAGAGTGAAAGATGACGTTGAAAGTGGTTTCGCTCGAGATGGATGCGAGTCGTGGGTGACGGAGAGGGACGGAGCATACCATGCCAGATGAAGTATGAGAACACGCAGGTAACATTTCTTTAGATTGATATACTTTCGTGAGAACTCAGTTTTACCTACAGTAAATCATGTTGTTTTTTAATAATTTTAGAACTAATATTTATATACATATACAACAGCTTAATAACAAAAAAGAAAAGAAGAAAGTAGTATTTTCAAAATTACCTATTTTGTTTTAAATCATTATCTTTATACTTTACATAAAAACAAGGCAAAATTGTTAATTTTGAGGTTTAAATATCTTTTCAAAGGAACATTTAAGGGACCATATGAAATGACCGAGACATTAGTGAACTTATAGTTCTCAGGAATCGGGTATGGAATTATTTGGTTTCCGGACTGATCACATAACTGGATTTGGCAGTCATCCTTTCTTAAAAAGAATCTTAGTTATTGTGGTCTTTTTAATTCTAAGCTATCTTCAACTTTTATACTATTTCTTAATATCGTAACACGTATATTCGATCTTCTCTAAAATGTATTTGATTCAATTGAAATGTTAAAGTACTTTTGATACGTCAATTTACATATAGGTTCTAGTAAAAAAGAGAAGATTTTATAAAAGTAGTGAAGAATATTAAAAAGTAGTACATGTAGAATATATATTATACAGTTCTTATCTTACAAGCAATAAAGTGATATTTCACATATAAATTTACAAGCTCACGTATCAAAATTGAGAGATGGCTAAAAATGACAATTAAATAATATTTTAGAGCAGCCAACAACCAAGACGATACAATGCGTTGAAGGGAAACAAAAAATACAAAGAAAGAAAGTAAAAGCATTCCACTGTATGAGATCGCTTTTGTCGAGTCAAAAAAAAGCTTTTGTGTCGAAATAGCGATGTCGGACAATACCTTGCGTAACACGTGCAAACATAGGTCAACTGATATTTGCAGAAAGCAAAAAATAATCTACTTTTTGCTATTACTATATTTTTGATAGGATTTTGTGGAGATGTTTTGGAGTACATTCTAGAAGACTATTTGTTAAAATTCCCGTGGTTTAGATATTAGAGATAGTTTTTATGGATTATTTATAATACTAGTAGTAGACACTAATGTCACAATATAACAAATTTTCTAGTGTATTACACTATGATAAGGGCAACTATATTCAAAGTATTCGAAAAAAAAACAGCTCAAATTGTTATATTCATAAGTTTATTTTTTCTAGAAATATTTCATTTATTTATTGATCTTCTTATTGATTCGCAGTTTTTTTTGGAATACTTTGAAATTAGGTGCCATTTTTCGAAATACTTCTGAACTAGGTGCTAGCTTTACCTAAGTAGTAGACTTCTCGTGTTCCCGGATAAAATATCAATTTTTAGATAGTTCTGGATAGCATCGTAGATTCCATTTCGGAACACAACCTAATTAAGTTGTTACAAGTGGAAAATTTAATTGGTGTAATTAGTTATTATTTTCAATTTTCTTTTAATTAATGCTTCATTTATCTTTTATCTTTTGCCGTGTAAGGAAAATATCGTGAGAGATCATTAATATTTTATACGTATAAAGGAAGGAACTGTGATAATATCGGAGAACGGGAGGTCTCTCGAGATTATAATGAGGCATCATTTTCTATTAATATCTGCTGAATATTCGTACAATATTAGACGTTTCATAATATTTACTATTATAGTACCTATATGAAATTATCTAAACGTATAAACATATTCAGCTTTTCACTGAGTACGACGTGGATACGATACCTATACTAAAACGCCATTTATTTATTTTTTCGTTTGTCTACTTGTTTGTTCCAACTGAATTCCGAAATGGGGTCGATTTTAATGGGATTTTTCCTGTTGGATAGCTATCATAATAAGCTGTTATTGTATATCTATTTTTTTAATTAATTTTCCATAAAAAAAGTTAAATCCTAAAATTATAAGTCGCGGATAAAATCGCGGGTATCGGCCATAGTGTAATTCATGAACTCTCACCTCTCCGGTGTCATGATATCAGAGATAATATATTCAGCCAATTAAACTTAATGGACACTTATTGGTTTTTGTGTTTTCACAGCAAGAATCATGTGTAAAATAAATACCTAATACTATGAAATAAAATATTGAATATTAGGTTATAAAAAATTCTGATGTTTCTATTTTTATTTATTTTGGTACAAAGTTTTTATTCTTAATTTGACTCTACTAATCTATAAGATTTTTTATTTTTCATATATTTAATTTTAACGCAAAAATTAATAAAAAGATATCAAAGTATGAAACATAAAAGCCGTTAGTATAGTGTAATATGTATAACTTTATGACTAGTATATATGTATAAATAGGCACTAAATTATCATGCAATAATAAACTTTAAAATTGTAAAAAAATTACAACATCAATAAAATAAAAAACTCGAAAACAATTAAATCACTAATTTCTAACAACAACAAGCCGCGTTTAAATCAAATTCAAAATACACATACGGGTACTTTATTTGACTTTTACAAACACCATGGGCCATAAACACGCATTTCTACAAAATAATCATTTAGAATCGGAATGTATATTCTAATGGAAACAGACGGTAATAAATATCTGTAATTCTAAAATTAACTAATATCATTAAATTCAATAATATATTTAGTAATATCTCCATACAAAAGCCGTGTCCTAATTTTCCAGGCGTCGCCAAATCTTACAGAATCCGTTAAACATTTGGCAGGTGGTT
>DVXP01000598.1:0-19178 GCA_018235645.1 Junonia grisea | reverse complement strand
CACTGTTGGGAAGCTACGCTATCTCCAGTGAACATAGGCCATATTAAATCTTCAAAAAGTTGGGGATTACCGTGCGAAGCCAGGCCGGTCTGCTAGTATTTTATAAAATAAGGAATTATGAAACAAATTTTATGTCTTTCCTTTATTCTTTTTGAATGAAACTTCAAAGCAAGTAAGCAAATACCTAAGTATTTCTAGTTATACAAATCGTTTCTAAAAATACGGCGGAATAGATGTCAACGGCTTTTTTCAAACAACAAAGTATATAATGGTCGATAATAGCGGCTATATATTTTAAAACAGACACAATTTTATTTAATTTTTTTCAGAAGCTCATACATAACGTGAATCACTTTCGTCGCGGTGGGTGGATATAAAAAAATATTAAAATATTTTTGTAACAGCTAACCAAATAACATTCTGTGCGATATTAATACGAAAAACTAGACAATACACGAACCGACAGATTGGAATTCATTCGACAAATAAGAATCGGTAATAAGATAAAAACGGTATATGCAAATGGCTCCCGAAATTAATATACAATACAATATAGACCATAGTCTGTCTGTGGTCGATAGAATCGACCACGAAAACTTTTTGGTTAAGCCATTTTCTTTTTTATTATTTCAATCTGACACCTTGACATTTGACAATATTGTGACTGTAATATTACAGGTATCCAGGTATTAATACCGATGTGTGAGAAATTTTTATTTTAAATAATTTAACATATCTACTGCAAATACTTAATATTTAAAAAAAATATTAATTTTGTAAAACCTACTTCATATAAGGTTCGACTATGCCAAATTTCATACTAAAATGTATAAGAAGTTTTCCCTTCACGTATGGACATGTACTGTTAGCGGAACTATATATGGAATATACGATTGGGTGGTTGCCTAGTGACGGTCGTTGATGCCGAGACAGAGGACATGGCGATATAGAGTATTATTCATATTTGAATAGAGACAAGTGTAATGAACAGTGGTTGTATTATTATTCCCTTCTAGACTGTCTCTAGTAGTAGGTAGATAATACTAACAATAAGTACCCGAGTGGTCGCAGTCGCACAATACATAACTCGCAGACAGATTTAGATTCGATATTTGCTACGACGACACGACTATTTTAGTTACGAATAGGGATGGGATAGATCTTCATCGATATAATGTTTATTATACACTTGACAGTTATAATTTTAGATGTCTAAATGATGATTTTTGTCTCCGATATGGACAAGCACTGGACATACCAGTTATAGATTGCCATTGGCAAATTGATAGATGGATAGAAGACAATTTTGAATGTTCTTTCTCTCATGTTGGGTTATGGGGCTTCACTTGAGAAGCAGTACAGCATATTATTTCGCTTGTTAAATAGTATTAGTTCCGGTGTTTATTCGTTTTTGACATATTATTTTCTTTTGAAAAAGGCATTAGTTTTTTGCGGTTGTATAAATTTAATTATAAATACATCGTCGTTTATTTTGTTATAATATATGCATAAAAATAATATAAGTAAATAAACCTTCTAAAAGGTAATTACAGTTCAGATTGCAAGATTCATTTTGATTAAAAATGCTTAACTTAATAAACATATTATGATTTGCTATTAAAATTCCTGAGAAAGCTTCAAATATTGAAAGTCAATTATCTATTGTGCAGTCAAGTATTTATTCAAGACGTAGATGGAGATCGCGATAGTGTTGTAATTATCGATGCTCAGATTACGATAGTGATGTAATTATCGATGCGGTACGTCCCTAGCGAGATCAAACAGCCGCTCGGATTAAATCGACTGATTTACTCAATGAAGTATTTCACGGTGTTAGCGCATTGTCTTTATGCAATAGCTTGTAAATAAAATAACGATATGTAAAACTTTGGTTTCCTATTTACTTTCCTGAAATATTTTTCAGTAATCATGTTTTGAGGTTTTCCACTTTAGTGATCACCCGATGTGTTAAAGTTATGCTTTAATTGTTATTTTAGTTTTTCACGTCATGTCAAATTTTCTCTGATTTTGGCGATACGTGTAGTATCACCAAAATCTGAATTAAAGCTGGTTTACACTTATTAAGACGACGTTAAGTTCTGAATTTACATGGTTAGGACCTCACAGTCCTAACTGTTAAAGATTAAACTAAATATCTTTACCGACATTCAGTATACTACAAAATTTTATATGCAGACCTAATTCAAATCACTGAGTGGTTCCAAATTATACAAAAAATCTTCTTAATGAATTCCATGGCTTGGAAATTGCATCATAACGGCAATCCTAAATTACCACTTTTAATACGATTTTCATTGATTTCGGTTTTAAAATGTTCAACTTCGCTTAAAATTAATAAGTAATGGCATTCACTTGCCTCAATGTAATCGTTATCGAAACACCTCGTTTCAGTTTAAAACTTTAATTTAAAATTGTATTTTAATTTTGCTTCAATATGTACGTTTTAAAGGTTCTGGCTGCAACTGCAGTGTTCATTATTTGTAATCATTTAATGACATGTTGTTTAAAAGCAGTTACCGTATGAACTTTGTAATATTTTGTAAGCTTAATAAAATAACTTCAGTTATACAACTATGTCATTTGTATACGTACAACTTGATAAATGTATAAAAGAAAAATTTTGCAATATAGCGTAAAGAATAGTTATTTATTTTTGTTTGAATATGTGTAAGCTGCGTTAGAAACCATATTTTAAATCTCTTTTAAAATTAATTTTCTCTTAGTTTCAGTTTATAATTATACCACAACTTTACTAAACACGATCGCATGGAGCCTGTGTCGTATTAAAAACCACAATTCAAGTTTACCGCAACGAGCAACAATGTATATGGATCACATTAGATCGACGGCCATTTATTTAATTACGATCTTGATATCATTTTTAAAATCCTAATTGACAACAAAAACATTTCTGTCTGTCCGACCGTCTTCGCATCACGATTAGCAAAAACTAGTGTCCATACATCGACCAGTTTATCGAATTGCAGTGTTGCCAACTTAGTTTTGCTCCAAAATTTAGGGACAAATAATTAATTGGTAAGTTTTTAGAGGGGAAAAGTTTTAGAGGTTTAAAAATGAGGTAAGATGTAAAAAGAATATGGCAAAATCGCAAGTTTTTTATGAAAATAAAAATTACAAGCTCGAATCAGATTCAAGTATTGGATGGTGTCTATCATTCTAGAAAAATATGTAAAGTAAATCTTGTACATATCCCACAGCTGGGCATAGGCCTCTTCTCCCATTAGGAAGAAGGAAAAAATGACGACACCGGATTTTTTGGTCCAAATATATTGGTCGTTTAAGGGTTTCTAGAGATATTTGATATACTTTTATGGGGACAGTATTTTAAAGAGTTGGCAACACCGGATTGCATTGTAGCGAGCTCAAACAATAATCACCGTATTTCTTGCGCTCCTCTTCTTAGAACGCGCTTGTTAACTCTCGAAGACGAAAATTTATTTAGGCTTCGAGAAACGGTACTTGATGGAGTTTGTGTAATTAGACGATGTTTTGTTACGCACGGAAAGCTATTTACTAAATATAAATGTATGGTTTAATATATTGTTCGGTATGTTGCGAAACCGTGTTATAGTTTTGAAATAAATTCGCCCTGAATGTGAGATCATGTTACTAATATACAAAATATATTCTCAAAGCGTAATGCAGAGACGATGAAATTTATGTTAAAATCAGCAACTCTACTTACCACTGCTACACCAGAAGTTAGAAGATTTTACTTTCATTTTACAATTATTAAGAAGTTACAAAAGTACTTCATATGACAGCACTAATATAACTGAAACTGAAATATTTAAACAAGCCTAATCACAAACAGCACAACCTCTTAGACAATGTCCATCCACACAGCTAACACGCTTCAATTATTCGCAGCAAGTAGCTTGAAGTGCCGCCATGATTGACACCAGAATATTCAGGCTCTTACATCACTCTGCCGCAATCACATTAATTGAGACTAGGGTTGCCAAATGGCCGGGAAATCCCAGAATTGCCCATCTTGCCCCGTGTCCAGTAAACCTTATTGTCCCGGAATCCGAAAACGTACTGGTTTTATAAATTGTGGCGGACGACCTTTTTTAAGTCTGTTCGTCAAACATTCCCGTCAGTATTAATCCGTCCCCGGTTGTTCTACAATTATCCCGGATTTGATAAGATTCTATCTGGCAACCCTAATTGAGACTCCCTTAAACATGCGGAAATCAAGATTGATCGTCCCTTACATTCTATCATTTAAACCTTCAAGCTATGCTTTCCGCTAATTTCGCTTAACGATCATTTGGTTGGTCGTATGTCAAAACTTAATTGTTTATAACTGATAAGGTTTTCATTACATATTGTTATTTTAAGTTCATTACTACTAAAGTTTTTAAATCTATTATTATAGAATAAGGCATTAAACGTTTTAATATAATATTAAAATTCAACATACTTATTTTTATTCAAGTTGGCTGTGGGTGGCCTTTTGTATTGTCAGTTTAATTTTTTTAATCTAGCGTCGGTCCGGAAAATAGATCCTAGTCTCGACCTAACTCGAGTTATACCTACTCGACTATAAGCTTTAAGGATCTCTAAGACGTTAATGCTTGACAGATATTAATGCTAGAAACTGTAACGAACTAATTACATACATTTAATTGACATTTGTTTGCAATATAGCTTTTAAATAAAATGTGTTCAAGCTGTCTGCTTCTTTTCAAATGATTCACAAAATGCCCTACGTCTCTGTGTTCGAATTAAGATAGTGACGTTGACTTGTAGATACTTTAAACAAATTGAAATAATAAATCTCCAACAATAAGGAAGGAACGTTCACGCGCGACATTATCGCCACCACACTCGACGCAAGTCATATCGACACTAATACACTAAGAGTGCTGAAGAATTGTATCACGCCTGATGACGTCTCCATTACAACATTTAGTTGAATACATTATGGCATTAACGAAATATGTACAACTGTACATCGCCACGTATTTATCCACGCTTATGGTGATTGTTTGTAACTCCGAATTTTATGGGATAGAATATAGCTTACGTCGTAATTCAAAGTATAAACCATCAGCATTTGAACGTTCCGCCAAATCGGTTCAGCCGTTTTACTGTGGTAACATCCAAACTTACCAACTTATTCCTTTATAATATTACTAGTTAGAGAGAGAAAGATGTTTTTTTTACATCGAGGACTATTTTAAGTATCGGTATTGACACGATTTGCTTTGACTTTTCAGTTTCAAGTTTCAATGCATCAGGTCAAGTACGGGAAAAGAAATTTCCTTTTTGTATTTGCTGCCCGATTTGAAGTGATGCTTGAATTGATTCTATGGAAAGTCAGATGATGGAATTGGACATTTTCCGTAAAAAAGTGGAAATTAAAAGATTTACATTTTTGATTTATGCATGAAGTAATGAGAGTTGACTGTCTGAGAGTTCTTCTCAATTAATACCGCGTGGAAAAGTAATAACTCATGTCGAACAAGTTTAATAGATTATACATTCAACTTAATAATATTTTTAATGCAGATATAATTATTATCTTATCTCAGAATTCACATATTCTAATGTTTACGACGGATACCGGCGCATATATCAACGATAAACGTCCAATTATTTTAAAAACCACATTGAGAAGGCATAAATTATACGCCCAAACCAGTTGTATTGGATGACATTTTTCCAATTTAATTTTATTTTTTTATGTATCGGTGGCAAATCAAAGATCACGGCTACGATTTGTCAAAATTATTTCGTAATCCGTGCCGCCATTTGCATTATGCTGCTCAAAGTTAAAAAGTAACTTAAGTATTAAGTATTAACGCAAGTCAGTATTGAAAGAAAGATTTATTGATAGCTTTATTGGACGCATCTACTTTGCATTCGAATACATTCATTTGAATGATACAAGCTAAGGTACTCTTTCATGGCTTGTTTCGGACGTTGGTCGCCATCAGTGAGTGATAACAGCCTCTTCCGGACGTTACCTAACCGGGTTAGTGTCTTCTCAATATTAACAAGACGCATGTATCGAACGATCTGTTGCTGAGAATCAGACAGATTCTCAGGTTCGACATCCTGCTCGGTCACACAGAAAGTAGACTAGTGTATAGCTTATTTGATTAGCAAATATGGACACACATGATTTTGTACGCTGTAATCTTATAAACTGACAATTTCTTTTTTAATTTTGTTTACTGTCTGGGATTATAAAACATAAGATTATGATCTAAACCAGTGCATGGGCATAAACATCAATAAAGCAAGTATCGAAATATAATGCGAGTGAAAGCGAAATGCAGTTCTAGTTTCTTACATTATTAATGGACTATAACTTAAATTCCTATAATCACATAGCCTTCGGCCAGCCAGTGTCGAGTAATGTTGAGTACTAAAGAAACCTCCTGTTGAAGCATCAGTAGGTACAAGTTGTTAATTAATTCATCACATAATTGAAATAAATATTCAAACACAAGGTATTTAGGTCGTTTTGTTTACGAGATCGTGATTTATATGTGTGATAAGTGCGACCGGTCGTTATCAGCTTCTTAGGGTGCGTTTGTACTAAACGAATTAAGAGCTAGAGATAGAACAAGAACTCTTTTAATGTTTTTGGGTAAACGAAAAATCGCTTTCAGCGTTTAAGAATGAGAACCAAGAACTAGAAGTCGTATAAAATCGCTAGATCGCAAGCTGTTACACTAAACGTTTACACTAAGCAAGCGAGTATTCTTAGAATGTGTTATATAATATTTTTGAATAGAGGACAACGAAGGAATGTCCTATGCTTGTTTACACTAAAATAATTTAAAAGAATGAGTCTCGTGTGAATGAGCCCTTACTCGAATCAGTTCGTACTAATACGCGACGCTGGTGAGTTGGTGACTATGAATTAATTATCAAGAGAATTGATTCGTCTAATAGTTTGGAATTTTTATGTGTATGTGAAAGTATTCGTGTAATGCTGCCAGGTGCGCTAAGTGGTGAATGGGGTCATCTCGTGGCCATGATATCTTCTTGATACGTTTGTAAGTATTTCGATGACAATAACTAAATATAATATATTTATGTATATGTATATTCAAATAACTTGAAAGGTCTGAACACAAGCCGAATTAGAATTCGTGAATGTCCGTCGAAGTAATCTTGACTCTAATTGGTAAAATACCTATTTTTTTGTTCTGCGCAACGTCCCCTATGAGCATAGTTCAGATCATTCAAGTTTCGTGAATCGGACTATTACTATACCAGCTAGAATTAAAATAGTTAATTCATTGATTTTCTGTGATGAGGGCAATGTGTTTTTTAAGTAAATAATATAATTATTTTGTATAATACATGTCTCATAGTTGAGTCTTTCTTATTACGACAGTCAAAATTTCAAAATTCAAATACGATATTTTACCTCTAAAAATGTACAACTAATATTCAAAACAAAACTTGACATCCAAGTGAAATTAGATGCACATTCCGAATACACAATTTCAAGCAAGAAATCTTCCAACTATTAACTCAGCTATTTCATCTTCTCCGGAACATTTATCAATCGAACGTTATCTCGGTTTGATTCGCGTTTAATAAAAACTCGGAGAGTACGCAATTGAAGGCCGTTTCATAAGAATTATCACTTTATCTCGGAGGGCCATGCATTAACCGGCGGGGTCCCTTTCGTAACACCGTGTATACGGTAAGTACTGTACAGCGTGTTCCAACTGTTAAATTATGAAATTTAACTTGTTTTTATAATAACAGTTAAATAAAATAGTTCATAGGTGTAATATATTTCATTGTGAAGAGTCCACTCCAGCTTTGCATAGATTAAACAAAAGGTATATAAAATACATGTATAACCTATGTTAATTAGGGATAATGTATCTAATAGTGAAAGATTTTTTTTTAATTCGCTCCAGTATTTTTTGAGTTTATTGAGGGAAAAGTTTTGTAGGCATGTACGTATGTAACATTCATACAAATCTTCCTTCTGTAACAAAACAGAAATCTGTACTTTTCTTTAGGACAAAAATATAAATTTCAAATTAATGGATTACAAAATTGTGAATCTTACAATTCTGTTAGTACGATGGCCTTTTAGGATTTCTTAAAGGTTGAATTATTTTCTTTATATATGCAGTGACGAAAGTGTACATAATTTCGATGCATCTATTTACATAGGGAAAAGGTTCTAATCCTGCGGTGTTGCAATTTGCTATATGAATATCATATATTTTATTACGAAGTGTGAAATAATATGGAATAGTAAGAACAATAAAATTTGTGCTAAATATCGGAAAAATTACTGAATATTCCCCAAACATAATCGATACTTTTACAAATCAGTGATATTTTTTATTGACTCTACACAGTACGAACACCCTATGATAGTAGAAAATATCACGAAAATTGAATAAGGAAATCGATTTGTTGCCTAAACACACTGATTAGATAGACGTGTTTGGATACAAAGATAGATAAAAATCTCGAGAAAAATGAGTATTTCTTTATCTGTGACGTCATTTATATTCATTAACGGGTCACTGCGGGCGGGTCGCCGGTTGGGTTCCCGGTTGTGACATTTACTTTAAAACTCTATTCTGAATTGATGACGAAACATTACAGTTCATAATTAATTCATAAAGTCATTCATTCAGTTACTGTATTGTATAAAACAAAAGAAGTATGTCAATTAGGTATATTGATATTGATTTATATTTTCACTTTACTTTATTACTAGGTGTCTACCCATTGCGACGAATAGATTCAATCAAAATCATTTTCAACGCATACTGCAAAAGTGATCTAGTATTAAATTTTCCTATATTATGATAGATTTATCACCGATATATTTCAAAAACAAAATCAAAACATACAGTCGTCCAACGTGATATAATCTGTATTATCTGTAGCACAAACGTCAAAACGCACATTGACATTGTATCTATGGCTAATGTGTTCGCAACATTGTAGCAGGTGAGTGAACTAGCGCCAAGACGACGTCTCTTTGCGGAGGCTGTAGGTATACGACCTTGACACTGAGCTAATGGTCACTTACCACCTATACGACAATGGGTAATGGTATGTGAGAGGCTTTTAGGAAATAGAACGTTTTCATTTTGAGTGAAAATTGATTGGTTTGAGTTCCACTTGTTTCGAAAGTTTTGGTACATTATAGAGTATATTGATGTGGAGTACTGTTAGTTCAAATTATGTTATGTAATCGTTTGTGATAAATTTATAGAAATGCATTCATTTAACGACTATTAGTAAGACATTATAAGTGCACTCAAAGTTTTCACGTACATGCGTAATTACTGGTTAAAAAAGTCACAAATACAATTAAATTGAAGACCAAAGCAGCTACTTCTACTATTTTCTTAGGAAAATTACTACATATTGAAACAGCCCAATCTCTCATATTTCCTATAAAAGTAGCAGTTACAGTATTACAAGTATACGACCTCTTTTCAATCAAATATCGATACAAGTCGCCGAGCCAGTCAGTTGGCAGGCAGCCGTGGCGACGACTATTAATACCCGCAGTAAACACTGAACATCTTCAATGGAGTCACGTGCTTCACTAGGATTGACTTATTTTTATATCGGAAATTCTATATTAATTACCAGCTATGGTAAGGTAAATGTACCTAGTTCTGCAGAATTCGATACAACGGCTATCTATAAATCTTATGATTTTGGAATAGCTTTTTCGAAATACTTCGGAATTAGATGCCTTTACCTTACGTCAAATGGAACCTACAAATTCATCATCTGTAATATAGGTTGTAAAATACCTATGTATGTTTGGATATAAGTTTTAAACATTAAACATAAGCTCTTGTAGTATTGTTGAAGTCAAAGGTCAGTAAAAATAGTTGATAATATTAGCTATAATGAATAAAACTAAAAGTAATGTCAAGGTTAAGGTTATCGACAGTGTTTCATTTTAGATTTTTATGCTTAACAAGTTCTTCCATAGCTTAAGCTCTTATATTTTATTGTAATCGTACCCATGAAGCTGCGAGAACTAATACTAGATAATTATAGATAGTGACAATATTAGACAATAGATACTTAACACGAAGATTAATTGTAATCGACGTTTAAGACAGGAATCCATTTACCCACATTCTAATAATTCTGTGATTTGTTTAACGCGTTTAACGGAAAATGACATCTCAATCATCTTTAACAGCTTCCTCAATATATATTCCTAATAAAACGTTTATAGCTCATTCTATGTTGTATAATATTTAGTGCCTGATATAGAGCACTATAAATCCATCCACAAGAATAACAGTCTTTCTCTTACAAAGCAACGTTTATAGGCTTTTACAATCGAATATCAAAAATAATTACCTCGACTTAATTCGCGTGTTAATGACAAAAATAGGTATATAATCTGTGCGATCATAATTAAAATAGAAGTGTGAAAGGAGGTTAGTCATCGGGCTGTTATCTGTGGGCGATGTGACGGCCGATCTGTATCTGGGAAAATAACGCAATTAATATTTATTGACAGATATAATTATTTCCATTGCAAATAATTTCGCTGCGATTATGTATTGTTAGTTATGAAATTATTGGATTGTTCCGACTTGGATATTGTGAAAGCAATATTCAACAATACTGCACTTTATAATTTAAAATATTCGAGCTTTAGTTTCATGTATTTTTATAGTAGAGTTAAAAACGGGTTATATGTTTCACCAGGAGTATGTCATGATTTTAGAAAATGAGTAAATGGAATTCATCTTAAAGCTTTATTTGCAACAAATCACAAGGGGTTAAAATTGTACATCAGATCAATTACCCGCATCTTACTCATTTATATTTACAAAATTATTTTTTACACACACGAAAAAGGTTAACATCCGTGCATTTCGTATAACGTATCTGTGGTCACTTGGCCAGTTAGTTATCTGTGACGTGACAGTGACAGGAGCGCGGGAACGCGCGCGTTAACAAGAATCAGATATCATTGACTGCGGGTGACGAGCCTGGATCCAAGTGTTACCTTCAAACAGGGTTGCCAGCCTGGGATTGTCCGGGAGTCCTGTAAAAATGGGTAATATCCTAATCTCCTGGTATGCAATAAGATCTGCAGTTCAAAGAACTTGACGATCCCATTTTTTTCCATGAACATATACGACCTGCAAACCACCAAGAAAAGAGCGTACTCTTATTTATTAGGCCGGCAATGCATTTTGTAGCTGCTCTAGTGTTGCAAATATCCATGGGCGGCAGCATTCACTTTCCATCAGGTGATTTGTCAACTCGTTTGCCCCCTGTCCTATAAAAAAGGTGTTAGCGGTGAAGAAAATTAGGACCATTTTTTCATGACTGCTGCGCAGAAGATTGGGTGAGGACCGTTTTTGTAATTCTCCCGCGTTTTGAAAGTAGGCAACCCTATATCCCTATCTCCGTACGATAATATTTACCATTGGATCAACATGGACACCGCGAAACGCAATCAGGAATCAATTATTACATAGAAACTAGATACAACTGCACACATATTATACCTATAAAACTTTTGAAGAATTAAAGAGATTACTTGGTTTTCCAAATAGAATTTAATTGGTAGATATTTTTCCGTATGCTCTCGTGTGATATTTCAGCACGCAATGAGTAATATGAAGTAACTCGATTCTTAATGACATTGAGTAATATTTTAAACATAAATTACGTGTTAATAAATCATAAAACGATCGGGTTTTGTTGCTACGACAGTCAGGGCACATTTTACGACGGACGAAATATGTTTTATGGCGCATGAAGTCATTTTAAAGCTTTTCAATGTCATGACGAAATAAACTAAGCGTCTTTTATACACAATACAAATCGTAAAATCTTCTATGAAGGTCTGTAACAGCCCGTTCCCACTTGTCGTGTGTCGTATGCGGAGTTTAATCGGATGTTGCAGTGGCAGAACATTTTATATGAACCTATTCACACTTGTCGTCCGATTAAAAATCGTAGATGTGAATAGAAACACCGACATCCGATTAAAAACCGTATCCGACACACGATAGGTGGGAATGGGCTCTTATGCAAAGCCGTCGTATTACTTGTTACAAAACACTTTCGGTTTGTTCCTGCAACGTACAGATAAACACGTCAAACTGCGTATAAAAATGTAGATTATCTACAATACTCAGAGCAATACACACATTGTACGTAATTTATAAGAATTCTTTTAAATGTGGAAACGTTTTAATACAATATTTATGTCATAATATTATTCGGTTACATTAAAGTTACATGGGATATGAAATGTGCTATTTTCCGTCTGTGTGTTGTGTTTGGTCATTTTATAATGAAAATAATTATAAGGGATAAGTTGCTTATTGGGTAATGAATAAATAGCTGTTAAAAAATCTCTACGTGTTTTAACCAATATACGTATTTTAATTGCTTAATAACATTTTTAACAACACACAGACATGCCATTTTGTTTATATTAGAGAAATTACTCGCCTGCCAAGTATCTGTCGACGAGCAATTTGTCTTTACGAGTAATTTTACTCCAGCCTTTTATCCTTTATCAAATGTACTGCTAATGAGGATTTATGATGTTTGAATTAATTTGGAATTGTCAAATGTTTGCGTGAAACAGGATTACTTAAGATTAATACTCTTTTATTTTTAAACAATAAACACGTCTGTCTTTAAAATAGTATTTTTTCGGGATTTCTGTGTTAGATTTATTATACTGTAGCTAGAATTATGTACTCGTAAATACTGGAAGTATTCCAAAGAAACGTTATTTGAAAAAATTCTTCTTACTTACTACTACGTACTTCATTGATATTTTCAGTCAGAGTTTAAGGACAGAATGTATTATACAAATAAATTCATCAAATGCAACATCAAAGACAACTATGAGCTATAATCTTGTGTTAGATTTGATTGATTTGAGCAAAGTAATATTCAATTGCTATCTCTCCATACATTGACTACTGGGGCCAACAGTCAAATTTTTGCAAGAGACGCTACAGGCAAAAATTACGTTACTAAAAACTACCAAATCTCATACTAGTGGTACTCAACAGTAAATTCCGAATCAACTATCAAAACTTCGGCCAATAACAAACAGTAATTGCAATACAAAATTCGATTTTAGGTAATAAATATATCAATGTGAAATCCTGCAGGTGCTACTTGCACAGACCCTTATACATACTAATACTTATGTAGGTATATGTTAGATATATTGATACTTAGATTATGTGCACAGTATAACGTATCGCAATCCCAACTGGACACCAATTACCGTGTATAATACGGTATTATCTAGTTAGACTGCGACGCAGCCGATTGACTCTTAATCTGGCCGTTTGTATCGGAAACCGAGTTATACGGGGCTGTTTCACGCGCGGCTGCTGTCGTTGCAATCATCTATGTTATATCATAAATCATAAGGCATATTATCTGCAGTATAATGTTAGGCAAGTTCTGGTTTATTATTTCTACGACATTACATAGGAAATATGGAAGTCAAAAATCGACTTGTATTTGTTATTGATTGATGTTTTGTATTAGTTAAATATACGTTCTAATGGTGTTTATCTAAAAAAAGGTAAATCATGTAAACAGTTCGAAATACCTAGTTAAATTTTGTTTATCATTCTTTAAATCATTTACCAAAAAAAGATGACAAAATTTTAACAACGTTAAAAGTAATATTTACCTACAGCATCATAAATAATTTTCCATTGACATTATTTGAAGATTACAGTTAACAACCGCTTCGCTTTATCTCTTACAGAATTATAAATTCAATTCTCTCACACGTCATTATCAATCCGTTATATAAATATTGTTGCTTTGATCATATCTAAATTGGTTCAGCAGAGACCTGTAACCCCGTCCGCAAACTGCACGCGGTGTGGTCGAGTTCATTTGAAATCAGACCGTTGTAAAGGCGATAAATACCGAATATTTTTATTGAATATAGTATTATCTATACCTAATAATATTATGAAGAGGAAAGATTTGATAAATGATTTGTTTGTTTGAAATAAAGACTCCGAAAATTCTTTCACTGTTGGTAAGTTACGCTAGATCCGGTGAACATAGGCTATATTTAATTTTTAGAAAAATTAATAATATTTAAAAGAAATAAGAAAATATTTGGGCGAAGCCGGGTGATCTCTAGTAGGTATGTTATATAGTAAATGACCCAATATCGCCCAGCTCGTAAACCTTAATAATAATTAGGTACCTTATTTTTGGTACAACTTTTACTACCACTACATTGCACATATTGACACTATATTATATTCACAAGTGGTCGCAACCAGCACAAGACAAAGGCTCCTGACGTAACTAAACTAAGTCGACCTCTCACGTGTTAAACATTTACCGTTTGAAAACTCGCAACCGAAAGTGCTAATGAATTGAGCACACGTGGCGCTGGTAAAACATATCGCCGTAAAAGGCCGCGTCAAAAGATATAACTACTTCATTAAACATTCGAATTTTTGTCTAAAGTACATATGCTTCACGGCCTTTCTAACGGATTGTCCTTTGACATTGTCCCCAAAATAATGAATGGGATACCGGATAGTGTCAATAGAAGTTTTTATCTGTCTTATACTGTGCTTTTAAAAAATACCTGCTTGGGAAATAATATTGAAACATTTTAAAATTTGTAACTCATGTTATTTATTTTTAATATAGTAATTTTATTGTATAGTTAATATTTTCTGTCTTTTCATTTGATAACTACTTAATTTTAATGATTAAATGGCAATTGTGAAAACCAGTAAAAACCTTGTAAAAATCACGTTTAAAATCCCTTATACTTAATTTAATTTATTTCTTCATATTATAAGTTATTATTTGACCATAAATATAACTTACAAAAACATAAAATAACGTACACTTTCCAATGAACACTGTAAATCTTAATGATTATATTTAAAGCTTTCATAAAATAACCTCACACCTGCTAACTGGTAGGCAAACCACATAATTCATTGAAATTTTTGAATGAATATAACTCGTATACAATCCAACATGCTGTGTTTACTTTAAAATAACCATAAAATACATGTATGTGAGTAATTTTAATAGTTTTACATGATTTATCGCCATAACTGCCGGTGAATTTATATAAATAGCTATTAACTTGTTTAAAGTAGAAAGCAATCCTAAATCTTAAAGGTGTGACGTACATACCTGAAGCACGCATACAATTACTACTATGTTGCCTAATTCGTTAACATATTTACTACTAAGTTGTATTAAACGCGAACTCTTTGATAGCTTATTGTTCTTAAGAATTGGTAATTTTGAATTATGTTCAAATTATCGCTAAAGGTGTTTTAGACACACACATCAAACACACAATTCTAATATAAATTAAATACGTGAACGTTATTACACAGTTTTGTAAACACAGTAATAAAAAATAAGATATTAAATTGGGTTTAAATCCGTAAAGTATCCTAGAGCACAGATTTTATACATACCTATTGGTTGAATATTTTAGTGACGCAAACGTTTACAAATTACATATTCATTTCACACATATTTAATTGAAATTAAAATTAAATTGTTTGTATATTCTAAAATACATTATTACAATACAAAATAACATACTTTTTATATGTTTAGCGTGAGTCCCGCGTTCCCGCATGCAGTTCCCTCCCGTGCGACGCCGCACCGGTCGGGTCTCGTTTATTTAGACTGGCTGCCTCTCACATGTGACTTAGAAAACTGACTAAACATACTGATCTGAAAGTCTCACTGATTATAAATTGTTTAAAAACATTTCACAAGTTTTTTGCTTAAAAGCTTAAAAGGTTTCCTTTTGTGATAAGTTAGTTAAAACTATATAAAACTGTTGAAAAATTTAAAAAGGTGAATTGCATATACAACAATATTTCGTCTTTTATTATTTACCATCTAAGATATAACAACAAAAATTATCACACGCAAAAAACCACCATTTTTTGTAGTACAAAAAATTTAACCCAAATCACAACCTGAGCAAAACACCATCTAATTAGATAATACCATTGTTCCTACAAACGTGAACCATTAGCGCGTCAATCATCGCTCACGAACTAATAGAGCGATCTCCAACGAGACTGACAAAAAACACCTCCTTATTAACGTGCTCCGGAACCCGCTGAAACTTACGAAATTACTTCATTAAGTCTATTAAGACATTAGTTAGGGTGCTCTGTCTTGTCTGGTTACGATGCTAAATACTGGGTGCTAAAGCTTTATTGAGGAGCTTTGGATTTGTATAAATTAGACACGTCAATTGATCAATTTCAGAAAGTATCCAACAATTGTATATTTATTAATAGTTTACTATTTTAATAATGCAGATAACTTAGGCTCAAGGTTTATTATTTCTATAATTATTTTCTCTTTAAAATCTAAATTTTTATAATAAACTTTTGCCCTATAATCATACTCGTGCAAGTCTACCTGTCAGAAATAATCACGCAAAATCCTAATATATATAATATTCAACAGGCACTTGCGCGCGGTGATATCAAGTGGGGCGGCAACCGGACCACATTCGGGACACCTTGAAAACTGCTGCACTGCTAAGTCAACACTCACTTTCCGATTTGGCAGAGCTAACCGGGCGCGGCCGCACTGGCGGCGGATTAGCATTGCACTGTTTGAATTTATAAGAGAGTATGTTTGTTTATACAAAAATAAAATAATGTTAATACCATATAATACGTTAGAATAATCGCGAAAATTCAATACAACATAATATTATACGCACATATTATTAAGTTCAGCTATATGAATAAAAATATTAATGTAACAGAAGAAAGTGAAGATAAAATACCGTTTACAATTGATTTTATGTAGTCACGTGATTCTGCTACACTTCCACAACTTCACTTCACTTGTAGGTGAATGTTTTATGCAGATTTAACCTTTAACCTAAGTAAACATGCTATTTAATTAGTTCCTTACTTTCTTGAATTCAAGATTAATGATATCAATCTAGTTAAAATATGTACCTTGGTATATCTATTAGGTATAACGATTTAAGGTATTACGTTATTCAAAAACCTAGTGCGGTGCATATAAGTGCATATGGATTGATGAAGATAAACCTACGAGTATGCTATGAAACAAGCCCAATATCCGCTGCGCCCCGCCGTCAGTCGGGCCTAAGGAATCGCCGGGCAGTCTCACATCCAGATTCGATTTTAGGTCGTCGCCGCTTACATAACAATTGGATAATGACATAAAGTGAAGCGCTGCTCCGCGTCTGATTTAGACGCGCGTCACTCGTACGCCGACTCGCCGCCGACTCGCTACCGACTCGCGCGGGAGATTTACAGAGAACACGGTCATATCGACAGTTGAAAAGCTATTTGGTCTAATCGCCATTTTTTGAGATATATATTTTTATACATAATTGGATAGAGAACAATTTGCTGATTCCAAATATGTATAAAAATATATACCGTCGATATGTAGGTACGGTGTGGACTGAATGAAGTCTTTATCTTGCATAATAGTTGAACGAATACTATGATATTGATAGTGATAAACATCCCTCGTAGACTGCAATTTAACAGCGTGATCTAAGAATGTTGTACCTAATATTATGACAGAGGTGTTCTTTTCAGATTTTAGATAGTTTTCACGTTTTCCTCATGGATAGGAAAATTTTATTGTTGTTATTACAATCACATATCCTACATCTAAGCAGCCGAGGTTACCATTGTGTCAAAATGTGTTAAGAACCATCAAGTAACTAGAGCAAACTCGATAAAAAAGTGGATAAAGCCTCAATATAAATTTATGAACATAAGTACAAAAACATAAAAAAAAATAAGTACAAACTTGAATCAATTTAACCAAAAAGAGTAATAAAAATATAATACCGTTTATCAAGAAGCTCTTTGTAATGATGTCAATAAAACTCCGAGTGGTTCAATTAAGAACGTAATGAAGGCTTCCACGGCTTCCGACGCGCCGTTATGTTTTACGAAACAGATGAACTTCCTGCCTCAGAAGTTAGAACACACGTTAACGTGGAGATTCAGTGTTTAATCGTCGGAAATTATAAACTCCATTACGAGATCTGTTAATGAAAGTTATGCCGCCATATTTTTTTATGAAACAAAGAAAAACAACCTACTTTATTCAATTTGGGGCGCATTTAATTATGAAAGAAGACGTACAAGGTACATGTACAGCTGATACTAAGTCACTGCTTGAGAGGTAATTAGCAATAGGTAATGGAGGCCATTGCTATAATTATATTGTAATTTGGAACTAGATATCGATAAACACGCAAAATAATCTTTCAGTAAAAATGGGGGGTAATAAAAAGTGTCTTAAACAAAATTTTAATCAACATTCAACGAAAAGATAATGTCGAAAGCACTAAAAACTAGCTCACTATCGTGACCAAATCCAACTGGTAATTTTCCTATGACAAGGTGTCAGTAGCACCGAATTTGAATTGATCCTAATACAGTATTCAACTCTTTGAAATACGTGAAAAAGTCATGAACTACTTATGAGGTATTAAGGAATTCCCTATAAATTTACGAATAAAAAATTATGTAGCTAATTAAGTAGTTAAGTTCTATTTAAGGTAAATCTAGATTAACTGAGGATAATAGTTTGTGAAAGGGAAAGCAATAAATCATGTTCAATATATAATTTGTAAAATCTTCTACTTTGAAAAAATTTTGTTAGAAAAAAAATTAATGAACTGAGAATAGGTACTGAGTAAATATTTTGCCATTGAGGTAGTTTATTGATATTAAACTGTTATACCTAACCAAATTTAATTCATATTTTAAATCCGTAAATTCTTGTTTACCTAATTAACATTCGGTAATAAACTATAACTTAGCGCAAAACCATTCATTAAAATCATCAGATAAAGCTCAAATACACATGAATTCGTACGTAGCAGAAACGTGTTCAAATCAAACAAGGTCAAAACATAAAAATTTAATCACCATTTATGATTAAATAATCGACATAACGAAAAATTCCTCCTGCGTTATTAAATATTAATTTGTAGTTGTAAATATGTACTTAAAGATCAAAATATTATTTCGATAGATGTAAATATTCAGGTCCCATGTGTGAATTGAAGTAAAAAAGCGTATCCTGAAGTACGCAAATATAAAATGTTAAGT
>DVXP01000597.1:0-19178 GCA_018235645.1 Junonia grisea | reverse complement strand
CGATAAATAAAATCTTTCTTGTATGTCTTAAGGTTGGCTGGTAGAGAGCGCAGTAGCGTTAAGCCCGCCTTTTGTACAAGTATATTTTGTGTAATAAAGAATTTAAATAAAATAAATAAACAAGTCATTAAACATTAATACAATTTTTCGGTAGCTTATAAGACAATATAATATAATGAACATAAGTCTTAACACTAAGCGTTGGTATTAGGCATAGAGCACGTAGCGAACGGGTAGCGGTCATTTGGATTTATTGGACCGGCTTACCTCACAATAAGAAAGCCACGATCATGCTTTTCACACCTCCGTATTTGAGCGGCGATTTAGCGTTCACGCCTCGTGTGTGCCTACCCCTAAAGTTCGCACCTTAGTACATAGCGCTTGCCCACTATGTATTGGTATTCCTGTGTACATATTTATATTTGTCAAGGAGCACAGTTACCTTTCGTAGAAATTTAAAATTAACTATAGAAAAAATCTCTTAAGGCTTCTTCACTAAAAGCTTATACCTATTAGTGTTAGTAAAGAAATTCTAAATAATACTTCTTAATGTTTACTAGTATACCTAGTATTGATAAAGTCATTACGTAAAAGCGTACTCATACACGCAATAGCAATCTGTTTGATCAATTGTGCTCTTGTCTGTCCTTCGTGACTTGATCTCGAGGTTGGCCCGTCGGGGGGGTACGATTGTTCGAGTGAAAGTCGACATTATGAGCGTTTTGCGTGTTACGAAAACTCTATTAACAATTGAGGACGACAAGACTTTTTGTTCTCGCTGATCATGAGAACGTACACACAATAGTTTACGGAATATAATCGATAGTGCAATCATAAGAAAACTTACGAGCCATTAATATTACACCATTTGTAACGTATGACGCTTGTGATCGTGCCGTGAACACAAAAAGTGCTATTAAATTATAACAATTCGACAGATAAAAGTTCATTAGAGCGTGTAAGCACTTGGGGACATTGAAACGCAATTCACGTCATAAAATAATGTCTTCATTATCGGCATTGCTTCTGTTCGCGTTGGAGTTAATCAAAATTGCATTACTCGTACGTCCGTTTGGTCACGGATTGAGGCGAGGAGCGATGCGAGAAAAAAGTCGCAATAACACACCATACATACATACGTACTTTTATGATTGATGAGCGGCTTAAGTTTGACTGGATTATTTATAGCCGGCCGGAGAAAATCACAATCTCGTTTCGAAAATCAATATTTTGTTTATGTCATGAGACATGCCGAGATAATTTACGTTAGCGTCGAGTGTCCACGGGTAATGGCGAGCTGACGCGTCCAATGGCCCGATAGGTGGAGGTGTAGGCGGGTTCGAACGGCGCTCGGTGTCTAACGAGCTCTGTAAACAAGCGCTGGCCACTACTGACACTGGTATATACTTGACGCGCAGCCGGCTCTAAGTACACAATGCACATTCTTAGTAGTTAGAAAAGTCTACTTAAATCCAGGCTTCTTGTGTACAGTGTTTGGTAAGCACATGTCTCTACATTATGTGTAAAACCGGGGGAACGTTCGGATGGAATGGATAACGCTTGTTTTTGTTTGTCAAAGTCGAGAGCAGTCGAAGAAGTATTTAAAAGGTATTAGAGAGTGATATACGAGTGATATACGATTCAATAAATTTAAACCCATTAAAAGTAGTAGACACATTGCTTTATTATCATAGATCGTGCCATACGTAAGCGTAAAGTAATAAATATTCTCTTGGGACAATTTTTTTATATATTTTTTTATTTTAATTATGTTAGCTCTTAAAACAATATGCATTTACATATTAAGAAGACATTTAAGTGATAACAAATTATAAAATATTATTTAAATAAATATCTATGAATATAAAGTGTTAGAAGTTCTAACTAAAAAAATATTCAATAACGAATTTAGTATACCTAGTCATAATTTCTAAAATTGTTAGAAAAACTTTGTATGTGTTTGATCTTTAACCCCATTTTGAAGAACAAAGTATTTTATGTGAATTCTATGTTTATTTGCATCATTTGTTCTCATTATTCAAATGATAGTCGACAAAAAAAGGCACGAAATAAATGATTTGAAATTTTATCACAATATAGAGATACACTTAAAATTGAATTTTAACATGTCTCCAAATATAAAATAAACCGCTGCAAGATAAATCTCCTTTATACCAACTCCACATTGTTTGTTATAGAAGTGATATGGAAAATATCGAGGCCTATAAAAACATGTTTAAATAGGACCAACGTGGGCGCGAGCCGTTGTTTTATTTGGAATCTTAACACAAAGGGCCGTTTGTGGTCGCCATTGTTGTTGCTTAGCGGCCTCTAAATCCGCGTAGGAGGAGTAAACAATTCTTTCGTTAAAACTTCGATGTTTAGATTCGAAGTTACGAAAATTCTCCTGGTTAAAATAACAAATAAAACTATTGCGAATATTTGTCCTCAAATATTTTGAAAAAATCTTAAGCCTTAATAAAATGATATTAAATCAATGTAACATACGTAGACTAAGTATAATTCCTGTATTAAAAAGAATATGGTAAAATGTGAAATATTGTGGTAAGGAATAATTCTTGAAACTGGTATCTTCCGATGCGGTCATTATTGTCGCCTCAGTGGCGATATGAAATAGGATATTGTTGGCAGAACACTTCAGTTGTTGTGTTAGCGAGTGCCATTATGTTCTTCACATACATTCTCTTCGTTATTCTTTTCTTCTTATGCAAGAAACATTTTACAATACCAATTAGATGAACGGCGAAATATTTCGTAAAGGCAATAATTAATACTTTTAAGATTGATTGATAAAAATAAAGGTTTTATGATTTATGAAGAACGTTTTGAATATTAAATTTATCAAACGCAAGAAAGAATTTGATTGGTATTTTTTCCTATATAAACCTGTTTGTAACGGCAATGGCGACTCTATTATATTCTCGAAAGAATAATGCAAATTTTATACAATGGATTTATTCATAAATCTACCAGTCGATTATTATTAGTTCTATGTATGTGTGCGTGAAAGCAATATATCTAAACCTAAAAAATAAATGAGTTAGTAACAAAATAACGTTTTTAATACCATATGTTTTGTATTGGTGTTTGTATGACTGGGTAGGTACTTTTAATTTGCAATTTTGACACTGTTACATCGGTCTTTATTAGCCGTCATGATTGCTGCGTTAATTACTCCAATAGTACTTAGATGACTACAATTAACATACACCCACGCCGAATGCACGGTGCGCAGAAGGAAAAATCTAAAATTTTTAATTGTTTTTTTTTGTAACTGTCATCCAACACAATTTAGTCTGTTCTCATTTGAGACGTGCAGATACCTGCGATTGATTATGATCGCAATTAGCTACAATTATCAATCGCAATCAATCCTCATTTTTTGAAAAGAGCAAATAACACTCTAATGAGATATTGTTAGGCATAGCGATATAAGGAATCGGAATGTGTCGGCGCAGTGCTGGTCAGTTTTGCGAAATCCTTATTGGATGGTTCGGCCGTCATCTCGCCTGATTTAATGGCTTTGGTATTCGTGACACTCTAATTGGGTATTGGGTTCCGACCAAATTTAGTTGCGACCATCATTAAAATATTTATATTTTAAATTTATCGTACATCGTATCCAAATCATTCTACGAAGTCCCAGTCTGTGTAACAATGCTTGTTTCTAATTACATACATCTATATTATCTATAATTAATCGTTTCTTCTTCATGTTTAGGCTGATTAAATATCCTTAAAGGCATCTGAAAGCGAAATGCACGAATAAACCGAAAACATATTTAATAATAGGTACATTATAATAGTCGGGTCTGACAAAACAAAGGAAATATTGATATCTCTATAAATATTCTCCTTTAAATCGCTCTAAATCCATTCAAATTGCGACATTGTTTCCCTTCTAAATCGGCTAGGTTGTATGGCGGTCATTTATATTAAAGTAACTGCACCGACGTTAGATATATACTATTGCAATTATAATTTATCGTGGGCGTAGAGCTGTAGAATTAGATTTAATGAGGTCGGTAAATCAAATAGAATAGAGTGCGGTCGGCGCGTGCCACAAGGTCGGTCAACTGAGGCGATACGATCCTTGCCGCTACTTCTCACTCGCCGAGACTCGCTGTACAAGGAGCGTCGGGCGCGGGCATTATGCCTCAAAGCTCTAACGTCTAACCCGTTTGCCAAGCGCCTATTCGTCATTGCGTCAACGTCGATACTCGATACTTACGCACGTGCAATGTAAGGTATTGCAGTCGATACGACTGGAACCCGCTATAATAATATTTAAATCGGCTGCAACAAAAACTACTACTTGCCAAATACGGAAAAGCGCATTTAAATGAATTTGGTTACCATAAAATCTGAAGCCATAACTTTGTTCAAATATGGTTCGACGGCTTGAATATGGCCCGGGTAATTTACCTGCTAATTACGCAAATTCGTTCTATTTTCGTAACCAGTTTGAAATTTAATCAGAAAAAAAAAACTAATCTGTAAAACGTTCGGTTAGTATTGGATTGGTATAGGATTGTAAGTGTGTAGATATTTAGCGAGTTTGCGTCGGCGATGGCCGGGGGCGAAGTCTGTCCAGGGCGCAGAGGTCCACCGTTAAATAATAACGAGCATGTACATGTGGTTCCACCGAGCTATAAATTGTCCGCAGCCGCCGGGCACGCGGCACGCAATCTCAATGCGGAAAATATAGAGGCCAGTCCGTACAGCTAGATCGAGTTTACAACCTCTGGCGACTGGACTAGGCATTGTTGTTCTAGCCGCCTTTTACTACTATCTGAAACCGCTTTCGATCCGATATCATTTAAATTAATGCGTCTACCGAGACACAGCGCTTAATTCAGATTAAATGCATTCAAGCAAGTACTTGTATGGTTTGAATAATTCTTTATGCTGTTAGTATTCTAAATGTAACTTGGCCTAGACATTTTTAACTGTAGTACTTTTTGTGTACCTAGTTGATTGGTCAAAAGATTGAATTTGACTCGTAATGACCAGCCGTCCCCTGCTCCTTGGCGGTCTCTTGGTGCATTCCTCTGCATTGTCGCGGTCGTGCTCCGTTTACGCCACATTAAAACAATTTATTAACTTCGTAGGGATGCTGTTAAGGTTTCAAGTACAAGAATACAAGAAAAGTAACATGAACAAACTAAAATCAAAGAATTTAACACTTTATAAACTATAAATAAATATTTAGTGACTCCGTTGTAAAATAACAAAAATGTAAAACATATTTCAAATTTAAGTAAGAGCTAAAAAGTTAGCTAAAGAATTAATAATCAAACCATCAGGGTTTTACAATAAAACTTTCTATTAATCTATCCATTAAATAGCTTAGAACTTTCGGTAATTAATGTAAACTCGTTAAGATTTTTTTTATCAGAATCGAAGATACGGTGATTTGTCGTGTACTTCTAGATGCAGCATGAACTCAATTTTAATTGGTAAAGCAAAAG
Source organism: Junonia grisea (assembly GCA_018235645.1). Lineage (NCBI taxonomy): Eukaryota > Metazoa > Arthropoda > Insecta > Lepidoptera > Nymphalidae > Junonia > Junonia grisea. The sequence continues at coordinate 13,686 of DVXP01000597.1, read as the reverse complement.
CCTAAGTATATCTCTATCAAAAATCGCAGTACCACCGCTTCGTGAGATTTATCACGATGTGTACTGGCCGCCGTCATCTTCGTGTACGAGCAGGATTTACGGTGTTTATTGTGTCGCTTGCTTCAAAGTGCCGGCAGTTCCAGAACGAAATAATCTTGTAATAAAGAATAATCATAAACATTATAAGATTTAAGTCAGATATTGTTTTGTTAACGAACTTTCATTTCAGTGAAAAGATTTTTACGATATCTCTTAACATTAGTATCGTAAAATAAGAAAGTGTACCTACAATTTGCATGTGAAATAGAGTCTACACCAAATAAATAGTGCAATGAAATCGTAAGTGAAGTCTTAGTATTCAGTTCACAAACCGCACGGCTCTTTCTCACGCCTCTTTTCGTATTCCGTATGTGATCGCCCGTGTGAACTACATACGTATGCGGGCTTGGACCATGGACACCATGGTGCCATGTCGGTAAACGTTCATGATTCCTTAGTAGAAGTAGCCCGTAGCCTATCAAAACTATGAAAGTAGTCGACGTCGATTGCAACAAATCGATCAACAAACCTTGATTTCGAAACTGACATAATAAATAATTTTCAAAATAAATAAAGGCCGCAAATCTTGTTTTTTTTTTATATGACTGTTTTTTTAAATACCCAAGGTTTTTAAAAAAGGTACTTTTTTGAATATCGCAAGGATTACGACTTTTTAATCTGGCCAATAATAATATAATTAACACAATCATTAAAATGGTTACGTAGGTAGTTTCGGATATGATAGTTTATTTTGACTCGAAAGGAGACACCAAAGAAAGTGTAATAACTATCATCAAGACTTCGAGCATCATGATATTATCTATAAATAGGATATTTGATTGAGGTGTCACATTTGACAACGCTGGTCAAATCGGCGTATTGACATACCGCTGGGATTGACAGAGTGGCAGGTCTGACACTTGTCATTTGGAACGTGTGACCAGTTCTTATCGGGTTATCAGTGACGGAGACATCATGAGAAAACATGTATAGAAATACCCACTTATTTGATTTTGAGTCTTCCTTAAAATCACCTTATTAATAACATTATTCACAAATATAATTACACCTTTAATTTAGGTACATAAAATAAAAAATTTTCAGTGGAACAAACATTTAGCACATTTGCGTTTTTTATTGACTGTGAAATATTGTTATCAAAATTTTATTGCGGTGGGATCGTAAAATTATGTGGATCATTTGTAATAATTCCCACGATTGGCGTGATCACACGAAAGCATGTGATCGCCTGGCATGATCGCTATCACCTTATCAACATACATTCCCATGCGATCCATTCTTCGTCTCAATTTTCGTTTATTTGCATATCACACAAATAATATTTACTTTCGTCGATAATATTTAAATTGATTATGTCAAATTAAATCCGTATTTATTTTTTCAGCGAGTAGGTAGAGGTAGGTATGTTACATTTAAAGGCCTGTTATAGTTGTGTTAGTTGTTTCTTGAAAAGGCTTTTATCCCATTTAGTTGATTAGTCGTTATGAAGCATAATTCTCTTAAAACTTTTCATTCCAGCTAAAGAATTTACTTCTATATTAAAAGATTTTTTTAAGATCACGAGTAATCATCAAAGCATGTGCTATGTCGCCGGGTGCCCGACTACGCTCTAATTAGATGTTCTTCAAATTGCGCGTAATTGTGCCGCGTAAGGCTGTTTTGTTTACGGTAGTTTACATTTTTAGCTTTCTTATGAAGCCTCTTTTATTATGAGAGTATTTTAAGATTACATTTTCAATTATCATGAGAGTTTAAAGAACTTTTTTTTTTGCTTTCAAGAATTAGAGAATTCCCTCTTAATAACAAAGTTAACAAGATATTATTTTAAACTTGTTCTAACAATAGGGATTGCCTAACAAAATTGCTCGATTCTGCACTTGTCGTATGTATAAAAAGTTCTAATCATAAGTTTGTTTTTACAAGTCTCGCTGGGTCAGCGGTAGGTGAGTCGGTTTGTTTTAAAACGATTTATTTACAACGTCTGTCAACTACTGGCTACATGTGCTGCGCTGGCGCCGGTGACGTCGCCGCACATGCGCACTCAGCCAAATTCGTGTTTCATTTAAATAACTAATAAAAAATTATTTATGATTGTTCTCGTAACAGAAACATTATTTATGATTGCAATGGAATGCTGAATAAACGTTTAAAATCGAGACCTGTTAAGTGGCACTATTTTAACGTTAGTTTTTACTGTATTATATTTTGTTGAAGATGCATATTTGTTATTATTGTAAACACAATTGTAATTCTAAGCACAGATACAATTAATAAATGCCTTTAAAATTATGTGTTCACTGACTTCGTCTCGATATCTTCTTTATTATCTTCTTACAATTAAATAGAGAGCGCTCTCTATGTAGAGACGTATAGCAAACTCTTATGTACCTACTTGCTTACAATTCACTATTTAAGTTTAAAAGTATTTTATCAATAATTATAAAACTCTATTTGTTTTCCTTATTTATATAAAGAAATTAGTCACTTTAGATTCCATCGCAATCGCATGAGTAGGTTTCGTTGGATGTTTATACAGGTGATACCGGAAATATTGTACTAACAATGAGAATTAATCACACTCGACGTATTTGTACAAACGGAATACCATTCTATAAAGCAACTACGTACCTATTTACTTCAACACAACATTGATTGCAGAGAACGTTTAAAGTATATTTTCTGCAATTCACTCACGAAGGAAAGTCTTACAGATTGCTGAGTTCGAACAGATCTCTGGATGTGATTTGTGAGGTGCAGAAAATAATAATCACGTTTAAGTTGACCGGTGACGGGGGGACGCCCACGCCCCGCACGAGTTGCTCCCATTATACAATCAGGACGAATCATCACTACCATTTTATACTATTACAGCGCTATCAAGATCTAATATACTTGCAGCCTGGACACGTTGTGTTTTATTCGAATCTAAAGACCATTCAACGTAATAGTCCATCTAGAATATAACAGTATCTAAACGTTCAAATTATAGGATTTGATCAAATGATATCTGCGCGAAGATTGGACCTTCGTCTGCAATCAAAACTCGTTTTTTTATAACACCTAATTGTTTTCTATGCTAATTTTGTGGTTGATAGAGGTATTTTATGTGTTCAAAACGAAAATATTATTAGCTATAATTCGTATAAGAAACTTGTAAAGGGGTTGTCTCGAGCAAGTTTGAAGGCCCAGGTTATATCAGCATATGAATACAATACAACGAAGACACGTGCGCCGCCCCGCCATTGTCTGAGTACCAACGAGATGTATACTAAACTAAAGCTATAACATCACCATTGTTTCAAGGAAATCCGTACATGCTTTGACACTTACAATAAATTGGACACATGTGTATTGTTTTTACGACGACCCATTATTACTCGAACACTTGACTGACTTTTTTCATACGTGACTCAGAATAAATTAATTGAATGTTGCTTATGAATTTTTATGTTTTTGATTGTTTAAAAGTGACTGTGATATCATAATATCCAATACAAGACGATAAAATAAGGTTTGCTATTTGCAATGACTTTTAGATTTTATGAAATATCTCTATTATTTTTTACTATAAAAACTATGCTTTAAATCTTATTAGATTAAACGACCAAAATATAGATAAAACGATAAATTATATCGTAAGACAAAAAACGGTCATTACAGTGCAGTATCGTGACCAAATCGTGCTCGCTTCAGCATTGAAGTTGACCTAAAAAATATCGGCGCAGTGCCTTTGTGTGGGTGAGTTTGAAAGCCTATAAATCTCGCCAGCAAGGCTCGTGGCGATGGCGACAAGAGACTTGAAATTGTATCGGCCACAATATGTATAACCATATCCGCCTCGGCTTTGCAAGATTTTATCTCGCTCTCGTTTATACTGCACCTAGGTATTAGAAGTATCTATTTATTGTCTCATATTATTCGTTATTTATGACTTCGGAGATAGCAGGATAAAATTATGTAAATACACTAGATTTATGTTACGGGGAATATAGAAATATAGATTGTTGCTGTAAATAAATAGAGTCAATGTTTTTTTTTCTACATTAGATAATGATAAATATCCAAATTATATAATATACAAATATTTTCGTTTTGTGGACTATCAGTGTTATGGATGAAAATGCGATTAAACACAGATTATTATGTTAGCATGGCTGTAAGACGCGACGTATCTAAGGCATTACAATAATAGTATGGCATGATGGTATCGAGTATGGTAATGCGCTACCGAGGACCGGCCGGCGCGTGGGCAGAGCGCGGGCGCAGCTCGTGTCTTAGGGTTGCCATATAAAAAAATATAAAAGCACCTTAACAATGACCAAGTTATACTTTTTTTAAATTAATTATAAAAATTTTAAGTTGCTTAATATTGCTGTTTTTCCATTAAATTAATTAAGAAACTTTTTTAAGTTTGGGTATAATGAACGCATGTTTTGTTTTATGAATATTTTTTTGACAAACAAAGCTTTCTTCAAGTTTTTAAAGAAAGAAATTATAATATTCAACCCTACACTAGATGAAGGTTGAACGTACGACTCATTGTTATCTCGCGTCAGGTTTGGGCGAGAATAAATAAAAGTTTTCGTAGAAAAGATACACATTTATTTTATTATTCTAGCGCGACTGTTGTAACTGTGATAAAGCTTTATGGAACTTTTTGTAGTACGCTAACGAACTTTCTTTACTCTCCAAAAGGAGATATGAAAAGTTATCAGACAAGATTTCGTTTGATAAGAGTAACTAGTTTCCAAATTAAATTACTTACTTTAAGTTTCAAAACACTAACTTAACCAAACATAGCCAGAATACTGGAATAATAATAATTTTAACACGCAGCTTTTATAGCCTTTTGGTATATATTTATTATTTTAAATTTTATTTATTGTAGCAATATTCGATTCTCGAATGATTGGATTTTTTAAATACGATAGCTAATCAAAACAAATCATCTTTAGTTAATTGATTTATATAATTCCACCTAATTGGTCAAGTTTCCCCAAAACATTTGTGTCGATAAAAAAAAAACAACTTTATATTCGACCGAGCGTTCGGATGTTTTACGTTTTATCACCCATACGTCAAAAGTTTGAATTTATTGATTGTAACGTCTCCATTCCGTCGTAAAATAACAAAAGCGTTGTAAAGATAGTAAAATATCTTCGTAGAGGCTGTAAAGAGTAATTGCGCTTTAATATTATTTCTCGTATTGTATTCAATAAGTAACTTGCATCATCTCTACATAATTTTATTCTTTACTTTTATAAAAAAAAGCTAGGGTACTTGTACTGTATTTAATATTTATATATTTTTTTACAATCTTAAAGCCATCATGAATATGTTAAGTATGCATTGTGATAAAATATATTAAGAACGATTATTGCATTATATTTCGTTTTTGTGTTTTCATGGGCGCGTGTGTAAAGCTTTTAGTCCGTTATCGGCGCCAAGCCATTCGTCAATAATGACCGAAGATTGTCTCGTATTTAAACTTTTCATTTTTTGTTTTCATGATTCATAAAAGCAACGTCGAAACTGGTATGTCCGTGTAGAGTCACCTCGAGCAGTATAAAGTAGCAGCGCTTTGTCCAAAGTATAGAGTCAGATAAAGTTTTTTATTGTCATTATGTACGCGACTTTTTTATCTCCTTTGCTTCTCAAAAGCAGAACATATTCAGATTCTAAGTCTATTATTATTCTTGGAGCTTGATCATATCTAACACAAATATTATATTGTTCAACGACCTCGCAATACCAGTTTTGTTATCAAGTTCTTAACGAAAGCGCAGAGTTTATCGCGAAAACACATTAATTTGAAACACAGATTCTGTATATTTTACCGGGCGAAAGATTTAAAATTCCGTGTGTGTTTGCGTAGAAGTAACAAAAAATGTGACCACTAAAGACGCGGAACAACCCGTGGCAGTTAACACCCCTCCACGTTACATTTTTTGTTTATGTTGTTAAACAAAAAGGTCTATGCGGTTTTTATGTAGCGTAGTTTATAGTTTTTGTATTAATGTTTATTTTAGCGTGGTGATAACGTATTGGCGTCAAAGGCAGTCAATTATTTAGAAAAAACAAGCTTACATAAAACAAGGTAACAAATAAAGTAAAATTGTATTATATTAAAGTAATTGGTGTAGAAGCATAAGTTATACAATTGTAGTAAAAGTCCCTATTATGTAAGTCTACTCTAAAGTCAAATCGAGTTTTATTTCAATTGCCAATTTGTAATCAATCAAGCTATAAACGTTTGCAAATGACATCTCGGCAAGACTGTTAATGTCGCTTGATCTGTGAATGTATAAGGATATCGCTACATTTCTCGACATTCTTCCTAGCTGCACGGATCACAGAAGGTTGTTAACCCTTAACAACCCTTGTATTTAAGTGTGCGTCAATAAGCACATATAACTAAGCCTTCTGAAAAATCAAATTTGAAAATTGTTTTAGATAAAAAACGATTTTTTTGTGCTTAATGTACCTACCTAAGTTCGTTTACCTTTATGAAAACTAGCTCAGGATGTAATATGATGATTTACCTACCTTCCATTATATTATGGACAGTTAAAATCTCGTCTATATTTTGGAAGAAACAAGAAGTGCAGTATGTAAAGCTATCCTTACCGCTGACCAGTTTTTATGTCAGACCATAATACACGCACATATCTCAAGTCAAGATTCAGCCCATTAGGGAGGATTAAGGAAGCCCTGCGATGACGTGAAAGTATTAAGGATGTGACTCGACGTCGAACATTCTATAAATAACTCTTACAAAAAGAAAAAGTGGCGAGGTTTAAATTATTAGGGGCCGTTTTTATGAAGTAGGTTTTAAACAATACAAAAAAGATTTATTATGTCAAAAAGTTATTATTTAATCGTTTAATGAACTTAGTTTGTCATTTTATCTATTTCTTTAATAGGTGGTATTTTTTCAATATTCACGGAAGCGACTGATGTTGATACCTTACCTGAACCTAGGAACAGCTTCCTGCTATGCTGGCTTTTTACACGTCGAATACTCTGCAGCATGCACATTTACAATGCCATATAAATCGTTACTGAACTGCTCCGAGGCACTTCAACATGACTAATAAAGAGGCGTCAGACGGGCCACACATACAATACATTTTACATAAAAGCCTTGTCGTTTTTTATGACTGTCGCATCAAGCCGTGTACAACCATGCATGTTATCTTTTATAGCGTGCCCTTAGTCGTATATTTCAGTTTTATGTTATGTTGTGTTGGTACTGTGGGCAGGGCGTGGGCGCTACTCCAGAAATTCTGCCCACGTGGCAGATGTAAGATTTGATCGGACAATTGGCTCGAGGTAACTTTATAAGAACACTTTCAAAATAATGTCTATGTACTTATTCGTTTCTGCATATAATTTATGCCTCGATTAACTACTATATTATCTACTACTGACGCATTAATTCTGCGTCGACATAATATTCAAAGTATGTGCTATTGAAATTTAAAATGTTAAGTTATGATGCATAAAACTTCTATTGGAAATATTGTAACAATTTCTTAATTAAAATAGTTAACCACCAGCTTTAACTTGAAAGAAGTGTACGCGTGCGGTAGTTTTTATTAACAAACATGACTATTATCTGGAATCTCTACAAAAATATGCATGTAATGATTCGAATTATAAATTTTTATGATAATGTTTTTTCTGTTACAGCGGGTTGACGTCGACAGCGGAGCGCGGCGTGACGCCAGTGTATCTCCGCTGCCGGGAGGGCGGCGTGTCCTGGCTGTACCCTCGGGGCGCGCTGCGGCTACTCTTCAAGCCGCCGCTGCCGGCCGACGAGCGCGACTTTACGGTCTGTGTTCGGGTCATTCGACGCCCCGACCCGCCCGATCTCTTCCATACGTTGCGGCAAAACGAGACAGGTAAACCGCTTTCATTATTACCATATTGTAATGAATGTGCCAACAGAAGGTTAAGTTTAAAGTTTACGATATTTTGACTTTAATAAGTATATGTTTTACAGATGCCGCGGACCGCTTTCCGGCTCGCATCTTTGTGGAGGGCGTTCGCAGATTAGTGCCTCTGTACGCACCCGACGATGGCGATGTCCGCGAGTTGCGGTGTTTCCACAGCCGCCACGGACAAGCCGCACTATACGTTGAGGCTGAGCCGGAAGAAGGGCCTAAGAGACGAGTGGCGACGTTCAAGTACGAAGCTAGGCCGCTGGTGAGGCGACACTATGATCCTGCTACTGCCGACTGCCGACCTTGCTCCGAGTCCGAACTGGAGTTAGCCTTCTGCACGAGTGATCTCGGTAAGTTTTATGAAATAACTATAAGAACTACCGGGAACAAAGGTCCCGTTTTATAAGAACGTAATAATATGCAGCGCTACTGGGAACAAAATGTCGTACTTAGTTAATTTAAATATTAAATTGAGTTTTCAATAGGCGGCTTAACTGCTGTTTATGGTAGCGATTACAGCAGCGAGGTAATGAGCCAGCTCGAAACCAGAAGTACTGGCGCGTCCTACTGAATGTAATAAAACTTACACCACTGCGACCGCACTGCAATTTGTCGCCATAATCTTCATTTCGAGAACCTTAATTTAACTTTTATGAAATTAAAATTATAATGGTCCTTTGTGCGACAGCGAAGCATTTGTCTCAGGTCGCTAATTAGAAAGAGCGGCTATTAAATTCATAAAGTTAAATTAAAAAAGATATATAAGTTCAGCCTTGTTTGGTCGCTGAGACGTGCGAAGTTCTAAGAACGGACGGAACGGACACAGATTAAAATGCAACCCGTACCGGTCTCGATTTACGGAAGCTCTTACATATGCAGTAGGAGTAGGATGGGATGACTGCTTAGATTCAATTTACGTCCATAATAAGTAAAGTGACAAGTACAGGACAAACTAGTCTGAAGGCACGCGACGCGGCGGGGAGCGAACGTGGATATTTTTTCTAATGGTTTGATAGATTATAATGGTGGAGTTATGTCATGCCCGACGTCGGAGCTGTGGGCGGCCGTTATTAGCCGCCTCTAGCGTGTATCATAGAAATTTCTGTGTGTCATCCTACATAATAATTATTGATACTTTTGACTGCGTGATGTTGGTTAAAGTCTGTATATTCAAATAATAATATTTTTCAACTAAATTTATTACCATTTTAGACTGTTACCTACCGTTAAACATTAAATGATCATAAGTATATTCTTTATTGTGTATCATTAAGAAATGAAGCATCAATATTTAATTATTGTATAAAAACTTTCCTATGTCATAAATTATGAATTTAATCGATACAATGTAGGAGCAATTAATCTACAAGCACATAAAAATAATTAATGGTATACTGTTGCAAGTTTTGTATTGAGGTTGAGAAAAGAGTCGTAGAGGCTCGTTAGTTAAAAGCCTTGTCAGTAATTATTCCTCGGGGCGGGGTTGATGACCGTTACTTTAACTATTCACTTATCTTTCTCAAACAAAAGCGACTTTCAAAAAGCAGCCTTAGTATGTATCTGCATTCGCTTACTCATAGATAAGCAAAAACGCCCGCGATGCGAACAATAGCCAGAGTATCTTTGGAGATAAGAAATCAGTTATGGCCAGGAGTCTAGTTTTTGCTCTAGGGTCTAGGATAATGATATGCCGATACAGAAATATACCACTTAGAATACGATAATAATCTATGGATATCTTTGAATAATTGCATACATTTGTAATATTATGTATAAATGTTTAGTAATATACCTAAACCTAATGGTGAATAAAATTTGTTTTACCATAATCATTAGTTTAACAAACGCGTTTCGACAGTGTCCCGCGGCGTCATAGTCGGTAGCGAGCAGCGCAAGTTTTAACAAATATTTATATTCGTAACATTAAGTAAACTAAGAACTAAGAACCCAGTGATAACTGAATACATACATTTGTAATGCGCATACGTATAAATGACTTAGTAATATAATGGTAAATAAAATTTTACAATAATCATTAGTTTAACAAACGTATTCGCTTCGGCAGTGTCCCGTGGCGTGATCGTCGGTAGCGAGCAGCGCGAGGAGCTGGACGCAACGCGGCTCACGTGGCGCCTCACCAAGCTGCTGCGGGCCACCGCGCCCGACACTCCCGACACGCCTGACACTAGTGACATTGTTGACACTTCGCTGGGGGATATTGGCGATGTGGATAACGCTCTCGACGACCAATACTACAGGTAATGTTAAGATGATCGTTTGATTTCTTTTTTGTTTAGTTTGGTAAATTGTCTTTTATAATTAGATGAGCATATAGCCATATAGCCATAAAATGTAGCCTGTGTTAAAAATGCTCCAATATCACTGATATTAAAGCATTTTCAGTAGTTTTTGAGTTCGTTACTGTATGTAATGATGTATGTACATACACACATTGATGACTCGAGTTATCGTTGCTTATTATTTGGCAAACCTTGTTATTGAAAAAAAGTAGAATGTTTCGACAATGTGGAGTCTGTCAAGGTGTTTAACAGAGTATTAAAAAGAAGTAATCAAATCAATGCACATGAGTACATAAATAACGTTCAATCAATCATTACAGGTACGCAACATCTCGTCGTCGCCGCGCGTTGCTCGCGCACGTGCACGTGTCGGCGGCGTGCGGCGCGGCGGCGGGCGCGGGCGAGTTCCTGCTGATGGCGCGCCGCCGCCTCGGCCGGTACGCGCTCGTGTGCGCGCCGCGCCTGCACGACTGGCGCGCGCTCGTGCAGCGACGCAACGCCGACGGCACCGCGCACTGTGCGCTGCACTACTGACACTGACACCCGAGATATCTCGACACATCGACACCTCGACACTACCGAGACGTGCTGGGCGAGAGTTGTGGCGAAATGAGAACTGAAACTATCGACGCTACCACGACGTACGCGAGATTTGTGATGTATTCTGAACTTTATTATACACTTCGCATCTACCACGAACACTACTAGTGGTAGTGTCGTATAAGTCGAGATTTGTGGTGAGATGAGATGTTGTTTGGACTTTTATTATTCTGCTATTATGTTGTCATAGGTATTTTGAGGTGTATATAATACACCTCATGCTAATGATCCTTATAAATTATGAGCATAGGTATGTGGAAATTATGAACATGAAATAAATATAACAATTTAACTTGCGTTGAAGTCAGTTAAGAGTGAAGATAAATTTCATACAGAAATATCTACGTTATTTTATGTTATTGCCCCATCCGCAAAGTATTTTAAAGCTTACAAAAAACATCAATATAAAATAAAATAACCACAGCTGTAAATATTATTAGAGCGGGTTTCATTTATGGTTCTATTGCTTTATACTGTAATAATGCCTACAATACGATACAAAACACAATACTGTACATAAATATTAACTATAAAATTGCTTTGTTATCTACATAGTCAATAGCGAAGCTATGTATAATATATTGATAATTGATAACAATCATAGGGTTGCCATTACAAAAATTGTTCAATTATTACTATAAGAAGAAATAACTGTTTGCGGTTTAAAGAGTTGATTTAATAATACACAATTATACATACATTTCCAATTAAAATATCTCTATAATGTAAAAGAATTGACTTAGTAACCCTTATGATTCATAGCCGAACGTTATTGTATATTAATTAATTTAAGTCTTTACTTGCCATAAAGCTATGTACACAAAACATATTGTATATAATAATAGCATCTATTTTATTATATTACTATTATAGGTATACCGCAATACATAGTTATAAATAATAAGGAAAATGTGGTCCAGAGTGCCAAAATCTGTTATATTTAGAATATAAGGTTGATCTCAACTGTGTACATACGTTAAAGATAAGAATAATCTTACAAAGTGATTTTTTATTCTCTATTTTCATCTTTTGGTGACTTAATTGAAGTGTCAAATATTATTTCAATCATTAGTCTTCCTGTTACTTGATAAAATTATATCAGTAAATTATAAACAGTGAAATATAAGTGGATAATATATTTTAATATAAAATATTATTAAATTTTAATATAACGAGAAATATATAACTGCGTTATTCGCCTTTCTACTAGTGCTTCCAAGGAAGAATCTTGTATAAATAAATATATTACTCTTTTTTTAACAACTACATTTATTTAAGTATTATATTTGAAGATATCTATGTAAAAATAGAATAACTATTTACAGATAATATATAGACATGTACAAATAATGTCAAAAATATACAAATTTATATGATAGATGTCGATATGTGATATAGATATATGATGGAAGCCGTGTGCCTCAAATGTACATATATGTGTAAAATGTGTATTTTGAAAGTCGCTATTGTAAAGTCTAATATTAAAAGCTGTTACATGAAATAAAATACTTTAAAATAAGTTTTCATTTTTTTTTTATTATTAATAATACCTCTTTACAAGTCTGAAATCAGTATCCAAAATTGAAATGAGTTATAAAAAAAATAGTTAGGTTTTTACCTAAAAAATTAGGTAGGTTAGGTTATTAGGTCAAAACCTGAGGAAAATAATTATGTACTAGTGATGATGAGATAAAAAAGTAAACAAAATTAAATATAGCAATTTATTTATTGACAAAATCACAACTGATACCACATAGAAAAACTACTCGGCACGGTTTAACTCTTAACTATATATAATATCACATAAACACTTTATAATTTGATAAACTATATACATAGACAAATATAGTATTCGTTTTTGGTACAAGTATTATGAAAGTAATTACAACTGTAATCACAGCTCTAAGAAAAAAAGGTAAAATTTTATTACAATTTGTAAAAAAATGAACATTATAAAAATCAGTTTAAACACTTATGAAATTTTCGCGAATGGAACTCTAACATTTATGTGTCGTAACTTTTCTTAAGAACATTCTAGAATCTATGGAACACTGTAATATTTTATAAATACATACAATACTAACTTTTATTATAAAAAAGTGTGATTTTTTTTTGTTTGTTTTGTTGAAACTTGGAAACTAGAAAAACGAATAAAAGACAAGAATACTAATTTACAATATTCTTCAATAAAATCACAAGGCAAGCTTACTGCCCACTATCACATTTCTGTGATGTTGAATTCGAATAACTATAATTTAAAAAATAAAACAATAATTACACAATCTATATTTCTAATACGTACCCGTAAGATACTTTACAATAGCGTTGTATATATTCGATATACATTAATTTAAAAAAAAACCTTATACATAAATAAATAATATTATGATAACTGAATTTGTCCTTTGTCCAGGACCATTACAATAAAATTAAACATTACTTAGTAAATCGATAACATTACTTGTATTTTACAATATTTAATAAAATCAAAGAAGAAAGAAAGAAAGCGTTGCAATGACTTAAAGACAGCCATTACCATAAGTCATTTTATATGTTTTACATCAGGAAGTATTTTGAAAAAACAACTGTTATTTATGTCTCATAAACGATCGGCCATCATTTCAATTGTGACCTCGTAAATATTGCAATATGTTCGTATAATAAAATGTACCGCACAGCAGTCGAATTATTAATTTATACAGAATTACGGATACAAAATGAAAAGAACAGGATATGTTATTTGTTATTTTGGCCACCGTTTGTTATATAATATTTAATAT
>DVXP01000596.1:0-19193 GCA_018235645.1 Junonia grisea | reverse complement strand
ACCTATTGTACCTTGACACCCTTTGTACCTAGAGCCACTTAACTTTTTTAAATGTTCGCGCCTTTTTTCCGTTTCTTTGTCTATGATATAGTGAACTTTGATAAGACTTATCAACATGAAGTTAGTTGCAGGCGGCCATTACATCAAGTCTGCAAGGAGGATCACTCTGAAATTTTCGTTACAAAAAAGTAGAATATCTAGTATTTTTCATTTCTTTCATTACTTCTGCAATTTATGTAAATTTTTAAAACCTTTATATTTAAACAAGTAAATATAGATTTTATTTGATGAATTCTACCTATGATCAAGTCGGATCTAGGTACATCACCCCTGTTGTACCTTGATCAACTTTGCAATTTTTTTTTAATTTATGTAAAACCTTTAAAAAGGATGCTCTATGCTTTTGTACATATTATATCATGAACCACATAAAATTTATTTAATCTCAATAGCTATTACCGCTTTCTTTCAAAAAATTTTTGAATGAAAAAGTGATCAAGGTACAACAGGTTCCTCTACATACTTATCAATGGAACAGATAAACATAAATAGAAGACCATTCTTTAAATAAATTTAAATACTTTCTTGAACGAATTAACCATTCATTCTTTTCCTAACTTCAACATTTGTGTAGGTACTAAAATTTATGATGCTATAGTAGAGCTCAATATTCTATTAAATCTTGTTTGATAGATATGAAACTGAAGTAGTCTTAGAGTGTTGTTAGAGTTCAAACAGACCTCTATAAACCTAGAACTGACGATGGTCGAAACTTCAGACCACATGCTCTTTGAATATATTAAAATTCCATAAAATTAAATTATATTTCCATCAAAGTTCAAAATATTAATGGTATTTTCATATGAACTAAATTTCCACAATTGAATTACTAGCTAAATGTATTGACAGCAGAATAAACCTTACATAGGTTAATAACATAGTATTTAACTTTTATCTCACAGTGTCTGGTAAAAAGTAAACATTACAGGACATGAAAAGTTCACCATTTGAAATTACAAACTATTGTCGATATCTTTCGCCAGAATCCCTAGTACCTATGATCTAAATACGTTTAAAAAGTATGATACAATAACAGTAATCCATGATCTAGTAATTCAATTATTATATTCTGATTTGCTAAAGTATTTCAATTTCAAAATACCTTAAAAAGGTATACGATTCACCAGTACCTTTTAAAAGTCTTAACTTACAAAAACACCAAGTTTGTTCATATGTAGGAGAATGTAAGTAAATTTTACTTGAAAGTGTTGTGAAGGAATGAAGATGAATGCGTGGGCTATGCAGATACATAAATGTAGTTTTAAAAACTAATACCTGTTAAACGATGACTAATATTTTACAAGAACAAATTGAGAACCTAGTTAACTAAAATTGTATAAAAATAATAAAAGGATCTAAGCGCTAAATCTGATGAGAAAAAAAAACTATAGACGGACTTTTTTAAAAGAGAGAGAGAGACAGAAAATTACAATTACCATTTAAATGATAATTGTAAAGTTTTAAAGCTATAAATACAGTCTACGAGAAACCCCCACGCTGTTGAAAAGTTGTATATTGTAGTAGTATAAATAAGGATGTTGAGTTCAAGGAGTGGGTGTGAATGAGAAGTATTCTATACCAATAATATTTTGCGTCACACAAATTCCTATAAGTATGTACCCGATATGTACCCGTATGTATTAATCAACAATATGAAGTCAATATTTTTCGCTATTGATTGAAAACTACAAAACATAATTATCTATCTACCGAATATACACACAGAAGTAATGTTATTAGATGAAATTATCGAGACAAAGAAATACGTAAACATTTAAATAATCAATTCCAATGTCTTAAGAAAAACAAAGCGACAATAAAGTAGGCACCTAGCTCTGTTTACATTTATCGTTGCAATTCGTTTTATTCACATGTAAATATAGTTGCGACCGTCCGTATTATGTTAACGGTTTATTATTTTGGCCTTCGCCTGTTTCATCGGTATATGCATCACAATATGCATTAACGCAGCGACGTTAATCCTTGCCAATTGTAACTGTTGAAGGATTTATCGAGCTATGCATGAAAACTTCTAATATACTTGCGCGAATTACAGCTCACGCGGCGTTTAAAGTTATCTAGTTAAATTACTTACGACGAATATCAGCGGAGCGTGAAAATCGTATCGGGTGGCTGTCGCACCGAATAGCGATAGAATTGGTAATTATTTAATTTGACCGAATTACGTTTCGAACATATTATTTTTAGTTTTTGATTTGACTCACTACGATGAGTAAGTATGATTTTAAGTAAAATATGAAGTAACACTAGCTGCTTCTCGCGTTTTCACTCGCGTTTATGATAATTTTATTTCTCCTTTGGTCTTATGAATCCTAATATCCTATCAAGATATAATATGACTTATAGCCTTTCTCGATAATGACTATCTAACTGAAAAAGATTTTTATTTCGATTAGTAGATACAGAAATGTCCCTCTACACATAAAAATTAAACATATTTTTACTTCTTCATTATACCAATAGGAGTATACATTAATGGCACAGTGGCAAATTACTGACCTTTTAACTAATCTATAGAAGTACATCTATCAGCAGCGTACAGGGAAATATTTACGTCGCGTTGCTGACGTAAAACTAAACGTAATGAAACTACGTCTGTCAATAGTCAATAAATACGTTGGATCGGCGAGGATTCCGTGCCACATACATCACTAATAACGTCTCTTCTATTAGGTTCACTACTTGCTAATGGCAAAATACAAGAAATAAACGAACTTGATTTATCGTTGTTCCGTACAGTTGACTTTATTTTAAACCACTCTCGGCACTAACTGCATCGGTTACTAACTCAACTATTTTACACGACTGATCAAAATAGTTTTAGCTGTTTTTTTTCTAAATGTATGTTTAATATGTACGACTAATTGACTAATTATGTTTACTAGAACTCTCAAAATTCTTCCAAATCCAAAAATCCAATACTTTCTACTTACTCGTTTTACCGTGGGAGAGCCTTGCATTTGCACGAATGGGCTGGTTTGACCGGAGTGATATCACGGCCTAACAGAAAACCGGCGTAAAATGACGCTTGCGTCGTGTTTCGTCGTGTGAGTGAGGGTACCGGAGGCCCAATTCCACACCCCTTCCCCATTAATAACCCATCCATTCCCCCTCCATATCCCCTAAAAGGTCAGCAACGCATTTTGTAGCTCCTTTGGTATTGCAAATGTCCATGGGCGACAACATTCACTTTCCATCAGGTGATCTGTCAGCTCGTTTGCCGCTCTATCCCATAAAAAAACTCACGCACTCCACAATAATCATGGCGGTATTCTAAAAAAAATGTTTTTCGAGCGAGAGAGGAGTGCTTTTAAAATAAAGTCGCTTTGCTTTTATCATTAAATTATAATATTGTTCATTATAATATATTAATCTTGATTATAAAAAAATGAATAAAAAAAGGCGAAAAAATGCAATGGCAAATTACTGGCCATTTAAGTGGTCTATAGAAGTACATCTTCTGCCAACTTGACTCTTAAAAATCTAAGTTGTACAGCCTTTTTAAAGCAGGACATTTGGTTACAAACACCAAAGTTTTTAAAGAAAACTGAAAACTCTTTATAAGAAATGGCACAAAGTTAACAAGTAGTTTTATATATTTAAGAAGTAATTGCTAACCACTAAGACAGAATTTCTTTGCTGTTCATGCGGCTTAAAAGAAATCCTCTGAAAAGAGGTGTGCAGTTTTATTAAAAGAGCTCTGATTTAAGAGAAAGTACTTGGAATAATGCCAAAACACGTGTCTTACCACTACGATAACATTATGAACGTAGTGGAATAAACACGTTTACTGAATCCGTGCCTGACATAAATTAACATCGTAAAACTATTAGCGGATGCTTTTTGCAGCTTAAATGATTAAGTACACGCTAATTGACAAGTGACCATAGCGTATTTTATGAAAGATAGTTCCTAATAATTCACGCCTCCATGCATAAATTTCAATCGGTCTATCCAGTGATTATACTTGGTGCTGACGTGATGAGGTCAATCTTTGCATTTGTTCCAATGATGTTACTTCCCTTGCCTGTAAATGAAATTACGAAAGTAATTGAACATATGGAGTTCATTATTAAAAAGTAACATTGAAATATAAATATTTACGATCAACATTGAACTGATCATTTCACGCTAGCGCACATGCGTTCAACACGCACATAAAACATTTGTTGCCAATTAACTGTCGTACTACAACATTCATTACTAGTCTTTGGGAATTCGTACTAAAGTTAGAGAGACTTCTTAATAAATTATTTGCGTAGGTTCATCAAAATTACTAGACAGAAATCAAAATAGTCTCTCACGGGACTGCACGGACGGAATTTTGCGTGAGTGTGACATTCAGCTTTATGTTTTGCTGGATTTTGATGCGGTACGCTATTTTAAATTAAGACTTGCTATGCATTAGTCGGTGGGCATTAACTATTTCTGTCGCGAGTGAATGACAGCTAGCTGAGAGTAGTCAAGTCGATTGCAAAGGCGACCTTTGCGCTGCGCGCACGCACTGCACCGCTGGCCTATGATAGCCCGATGCACTAATCCACTTATATTCTGATACTCGCTCACATCGACATGGTTACCAGTCACGCCATTGAACTTTGTCATTCTATCTGTGCTTATCATCATTCAATTCTAAATCATAACAACTTAATGAATAAAATTATCAGTCACTTTGTTAGGTACATTTATCCATCTCTGATCCATGAATTTGTTTTGTTATAATAACGTCCTCTGGTAGCTTTATTGTTAAATAAGGTCTTCTGATCCTCGCTTTGTTGGCACATGCATGCGGACGTATGCAGAAATAAACAAGCAAAAAGTTGAGTCCATTCACTTTGTGCTGACATTTTCACAGAACATTTCGTGCCAATCCTAGCCAATTGTAAAGGATTTACTTGGGTCTTAATGATACATATCTGTTTTGTTGGGCACATTTTATTATATGAATCAGTCTTGTACCTTAGATAAATTGGAATAATTCATGAAGAATTTACATGTCTGGTACGAAATTGGGGTGAAGGAAGTCATAAAATCCGTAATATTTATGACTCTCATTTCAATAGAAATTTTGGCTTAATATTACAAGCTAAATATACTTTCGGTTTTGCTGAGTAGTCTTCTAATCGGCTTACCGAATTTAAATGGCTGACCTTCAGGAGTAAAAACCTGATTCAGTAACTTTAAATAAACGATAAAGACTGAGGTAGAAATGATAAGATTATATTTTTAAATTAAGCAATAAACCCTTTTTTTTAATTGCGAAAATATTCGTTATTCGATTCGATGATTCGATTAAATATTTATTAGTTGAAAGGTTAAAGGGAAAGGGTTTTAAAAGTAGCGTGGAATGCGTTTTTCTACACAAAATTCTGACGAACGGTTCACGAAAACGGTTGGGAACCCTTCCGAATAAACGTTTAAACTTTTATAAAATGGTTCCCAATAAAATTAAGTAGAAAAAGGCGCGTAGCGGTATAATGGTGTGCTTGAGACCATCTCATACAAAATTTACTATAATAATACAAGCAATTTTGTGAGCTATGTAGTTACCTACGAGCGCTTTGACCTATTTTTCAAGTAAGTTTGTTTTTCCTTAGAGCATTTATGTGAATAATACTTGCGGAAATACGGGAAATATTTTTTTCGTCCTATTTCTATTCTTTATAAAGATCAAATATTTTTACTGATGTTTGATGACTAGCCTTCAATAAATAAATTAAAATTTATTTAAAAAAAAGAACATTTTTAACCATTTATTCTTTTTTTATAGACGCGTTGTTTTTGTTACATTAGTAGTATAAGCCTTTTTTTAATTTTTTAATGTGATAAATAATGAAATTTGATTTAATTAGCGTGGATCACAACGTAATAACGTACATACATAGATAAATATGATGAAATATTTTTTTTCTGAATATAAAATTTGATTCAAATCTATGTAGCCGTTTTCGAGATAGGTACACGAAGTAAATGTACTTATACTTAAGTCATAATTATATGTATAAATAGTAAAATGTAAATATATATCGGTATATACAAGGATTGCTTATTCAAAATAACACGATATTCTATGCCTATATCTTTCATAGCGTAAACAATAAATTGTCAAAGTTTTATCGTAATCGGATGAACGGTAAAGAACCGTATTATATCTTATAATAAAAAAAAACAAATATTGAAATTTAATTCTTACATATCAGATAAATAAACAACAACTTTATAATTACGTTTTAATCGCAACCTCATTTGTTTTGTTTTAAAACGTTTCTTTATCTTTTATAGTAAAATCACCATTAGTAGTTACGCTGACATAATGATGAGAAATACTTGGAAATTGGAAGATAACATTTTCTTGAGGTTTATTACGTAAGAAAAATGTTTGTTGAGTGTTCTTAGGTGAATTTCATATAGTAAATATTTTTAAATTAAAATATTATATGTAGTTTATGTACTACAACGATTTATTTAAGTATACCTACTGTTAAAGCAGTGACTTTTACTTAATTTGCAGTTCAATGGCGCCTCGTTTCTTGTACGACCAATAGAGTTAACTAAAGTAAATAATAAGTAAATGAGTTAAATAATCATTAAATTTACATAAAAATAAAAGTAGCATAATAAAAAAAGTTACTTAATCATTTGCGCATTTATTATTCCAGTAAATAATACAAGTTTATTTGTTAGTGGCCTTTTACAAAGCCAATTTTGGTGTTGTTTAGTTCTTATTAGTAATATACAAATATCATGTATATTATATAGCAATTCGGAGAAAAAATTGTCTCATAAGAGGTATATGATTGATATATCCCGACAAATTGATGGGTGATTTAATTAATAAAGAGAATTTACCACCACCTCTATGTAGCTAAGCAAGGCGCTATCGACGAACATTAAATGCAACCCTAATCCTTTGAAGATTTAATGAACAACGCGTCTTCTATAAATTTTATTAACTGAATATATTATAGCTGTAAGTATTAACAATTGCAGTTGATAGTAATTAATGTCTCGAAAAATAAATAACTATTTCGCTGATGCTAGAACGATATTTCAAGGCGTCTAAAAGCTTAAACAATATTCGTCATATTGTGACGCTATATTTAAAGTGCGAAGAGAGTCGAACCATTTCAAAAATAGCTGTTTGTGCGACACCGTAAATCTCAGTAACGATGAAAGTTAGCGTGTAAATCAGCCCATGCGGCTAAATGGTACATTGAATTTTAATGCATTAGAATATGTGCTAATAAATTTCAGCAGATCGCCAGTTGACAACGGCCCAACATGTTACTAAACAAGTAGATAGTTGAATTCAAATTTTGATACTGATTGTTTTTTTCAATTGCACCATGGTTGGTGCTTTTTTATATCAAAATATCGTAAAGGCCCTACCTACCTATAATACAGTTTTAGAGAGATCCGTTTCGCAGAGTATAACAATTAAAAAGTCTGCGCAAACAAGGGACTTTTGTCCGTCACAAGCAGATAGTTTAGAAATGTATCGCATGACGCACACAGGGAACTATGATAAAGTCACGTGATATTTAGTGATGGAAAAGTGCAGTATTAAAACTATCTACTTCTATGGACATAACTACTTCATCATTGAAATATGGAAAAGATAGGGGGCCCTCGCGATAAAAGGCAATAATACCCACGTTTAAAATAATATTACGGGATAAATAAAATTAAAAAATCGATTACATTCTCACGAGTTGAATTCTATAGTAGACAATCGTTTATGAGCGACACATTACTTCAGGATATCGTTTGTTCCACGTATGTATAAATGAGTCGTAAAATACATAACCATAAATTATATTGTATATTGTACATTTCTACAATAACCCATTTCTGTTTCTTATTACTAATAAAATCGTACGGTACCGAAACTATAGCCGAGAAACATTTCACAGTGCAGGTAAACATACGGGCGAATGTTTAGCGTTACAGTAATATAATGCAAATGCACTTTTGGCATATTTAGCGTAACTATATAAATCGCGGGCTAGCAGTTAGTTTCCGATGAATGGGTCAGTAATCATCTGCATTTGTGACCATTATCTCAATTGGCGACTCAATGAGCGGCCTCCAGCGCCGGACACCGCACCCGCGTTACTCTACAATGTTCGTTTGTTTGCTTCATAATGTGCTTTTTGCTACTTATCTGACTAGCTTCTGTCCGTGGCTTTGTTCGGGTGTATTTGCATTTGATATAGATCAAATGAATTACGTTTGAAAGTAATTAGAATCGACGTATGACTTTTTGAAGGACATCAGTTACAAAACGATACTGCCAAGTTGTCGATGTCAATTAGCAAAGTACTTATTTCGACTGCGGTATGTATTGCATATACATTTCGTAAACACACTATCAATACTCAATTAATATGGGCTCGTATGGTGTATCCAAATCAAACAAACGCGTCATACATTGTTACGCGAGTCAAGAACGCGTTATCTTCTGCATTGCGTAGTAATTAATTTGTCTGATTGCGAAAGATAACAAATACTGCGGCATCTGATAATGTTAATAGCCTAATTTAATTACGAAATTTTCAGTTAACTAGTCCTAAAATACCTGTAGCTATTTAACGAAATGGCTCCGTAAATTCGCGTTCTTAATTTTATGATCGTTTTGTTTATAATAAAAAACAGCGTTTATGATCCCGCGTTGCGTTATTATATTTTCGAAACTTTCGTATCATGTATTTGAAATATTATATTATAATAGTTAGAAGGAAGTTATTCTAATCTTAATATGTAAACATAGATTTTTTTATTGGCTGATGATTGAAAAAAAATTTTTTTTTCTTTGGTAAATTAAAAAAATCCTTATTTCTTATTCCTTAAAAAAATAACCTTAGAAATGTAATTCAAATCATAAATCCGAATAAGAGAATATGTGTTTTTATTACTTTTGAAGTCTTGAATTTTTATGAATTTTAGTTGCTCTATATACATCTATTCACACAGGAACGTTTTTTTTTAGTTTCGTAAAATTTACTATATAAATATTTGATCATACAATAAAGTTTTCGATGCGTGTTTTGAAATGTGTCAATTTTTTATGTAAACAATTTAATAAAAGTAAATACTAATTAATAGTGTGTTATTGAATTTAATGCGCTTACTTATATAGTTAATCCTGAATTAACGTGTGTATTTCATATGAATGTGTTTTAAAATGTTTAGTTCTGATAAATATAAATAAAGTGAATAATAATGTGCCTAAATTTTTTCCAGGTATACAGTATAGCATACTCCTTTAGATTTTAATAATGGTAATAACAAACATAAATAAGATATCAACTCACTTTTTTCGTATTTAGTAGAGTAATCGAGATTTCCTTATTTTCTTCACTTGTCTCTCGAGTTAATTTATTGTTTTATTAAAATAACATTGTCTGTTAACAAGATGTGTGTTAGATAATGTATACATATATAGATATAACAATATTTTGTATTAGAGTCATAGAATTTATTTTCTAGTAAGCACCGACTAGCGGTATTTAGAATGTTTATTTTGAATTTTTCATTGATGTAGATTATACCAGTGCAGTTTTCCTTTTGAGTAAAGAGACACTAAACTGTATTAAAATCCACTTATAGTAAAACCCTTGAAACGGATACAACTCCCATTCTTCACTAATTTCTAGCGAAATGAAGCATGTTAGTTGTAAGGTACACCGTAAGCAAGTGTTTCACGGAGTAATTGTTGACATACCATGTCCTATATTATAAGATCAATCACTGTAATAAGATTAACTTACACGTTAGATTCACGGAAAAATATTTTTCCCAGGGTTACGCAAGCGGTAATTGTGGTGGAGCACCTTAGTTGCCATCCTCCGAAGTTTGGTAAGTGAGGCACTCCATTTTTACACAGTCTGCCCGACGTGATTCCGGAGAGAAATATTTTGTCGATTGTACCGCCCGTGCCCTGTAACACAGCTCTTGACACGAACATACCAGTGCGGAACATCACGCATAAATAGATCTTTCCCGGGAACCACCGGAAGCATATTTCACACGTAGAGTAGCCGCTTGAGACCTAGCCGTGCTTCATAGATAGCTGAGCGTCTAACGGTCGATGTCACGCTATGCATGATTATGATAAGAGCACGATAGTTTCTTCTAATATCATAGTTTAATTAGTTCACCTTTTTGTAACATTTTTTTTAAATTTTATTGCACCTTTTTTAATATATATTTTTTTATATTTTTTACGACACTTTTGTTATCACTTTATATTGTAATAAAATATGTGATGTAAGTGTAACTTGGATAATTGATCGAATTTTTGTTAAAGCGAAAACTTTGGCGAAATTCGAAGGAAGCCATCGATGTAATCTTAGAAGATCCAGGAAGGGTTTAAGCCAGTGAACCTGAGCGCAAGGCAACTGATCCGTGTAATGGAAGTCTGCGAATTTAGGCCCATCGTTTTCCTTCGTCCCTCTTTCTTTATGCATATGGTAACATCTATATTTGAGTGAGTACGATCTAATTTTCTATCTAATCTCCTTATACGTGAGTGTATTTCGTATGAATCGGCAGACGCACAATCGTTTCGTCGGATTCGTTCGAATAAAGGTATAAAGGAAGAATCGTTTTGAATAGATCCCGTAAAAGTCCGACTGTCGTACTTTTTCGTAGTTATAAACAGTAGCAAGTAAATCCAACTGAAATGTATTTATATGCGGACGTCGTACAAGGCGCATACGCCGGCAGACGACACTCGGTGTAATCCGATTACGTGTAACAAAATGCTACGCGCACCCGCGGCCAGTCTCGCCGACAACCACCCCTCTAGTTTGTTCAGTATATGTTACCCTGTAATAACTCTCTACAAAGTTGACTGGGAGGATTTACAAAACATTAGGTTATGTTCTTGTTTTTATACTTGACGATTGCGAAAAAGTTGGTATAGATTTAGATTTCGTATCCTGTAAATTCAAGTAACTTTCTGTTTGGAAGATAGTTTTTCGGATTCACTTTAGGGATTCAGTTCAACGTGATATGTTACGAAATAATTAGTTACGCAATTGCGATAAACGCTTTATTATTAACCAAGCGTAGTAAAATATATTGGCATAAAAGTTCGATGCGATAGCCAATAGATAGATCTGGGTTCGAATTTTGCTCTTTATTTTAACAGTTATCTAGTCAAAGTGTAAAAAATATTCTAAAAATAAAAGGAAATACCAATCCGTCAATATGATTGCATAATAGTACATAGCACTCTGAGGTAGCAACACGAAGGGTAACGACACGATAAAAATATACCTATCCCCGGCTGTTGTTTACGTTATTCTCAATTACGTTGTCTGTAGAAGAAAAAAACGTTCGTTAAAAATACTACAAAATATATAAATTTCGCTGCATATCATTTCTCACTTGCACCTAAAAATGGTCAGTTTAATAAGCTTATAATTTTAGGAGCGAAATGTGAAAGATTTTTAGATGAGCTTTAAAAGGTACATTCTTTTAAATTAAATTAAAATTGACTTTTACTTAAGCTGGTTAAAAGAAAAAACAAGCCACGTCCGAATGTAGAGAGTTCTCGGACCGCGCGTAATCCTATTACGTGACAAAATGTTGTCACTCCCTGACCTCCCGAATCTCGAACATTTTTATACAATTTATATGCCTTATTTAAAGCGTTATCAGGTTATCGTCGTTTTACTGTCATGGGAACGTATTACGCTTAATGAACGTGTTGAAAGTTGATTTAGTAATGTAAATTTTAAGTGAGGTTTATAATTTTTAAAGGCTTAATTAATATGATATAGTTTTAGTTAAATCGAATTCATTGTGAAGGTAATTAATTCCTTGCTAGTCTTTTTATGACAATAGGCTTTTTCAATAATAAGATTTTTTAATTACTGACATTTAAGCTGTTGTAAGATCATTTTGGAAGCGAAAATTTATTAAAATTTCTTTATTAAAATAATTGCAATAACATAGTTTGTGAATAGTGATTTAGCTAGCTAGTAAATTGTTTGAAATAGTTGTAGGAAAAAATAAATTTAACTAAAAGTACTTTTATATCAGAGATTTTCATAACATTTCCTCTTTAATACCTCCTTTTATTTCAAAATGATATAAGTTTGAAGGAGACACCATTGAAATGAAAATTGCGAGGGTATAGATTAGGGGATTAGAAATCGATATTGTAAACTTCTGCGACAGACATTGGAGGGGTGGACGGTAGGACTTGAAATAATTTACGTGCAGGATTTCACACTTTTACCTAAAATGTTAGACGTACTTATTGATCCTAAAGTAGTTTAAATTTTTGCAATAGATAATGTTAATTTACTAAAAGTTATTAAAATAGTTTTCAATAATTTAAATAGCTCATTTGAATGATTTTATTGGCAAAAAGTAAAATATCATAATAAAAAAATGCTGTCAAATGTAAAAAAAAATTATTTGAAAAAAAAATGAAAGAATTTTTAATAATCTACGGGTACATACACGTTAACCTTTAAGAAGCTAAGAGGTGCGGTGAATAAAATAAAATTATACATAAAAAATATATTTACAAACCCTTTTAGTAGAAACTGGAGCGAAAGTCAAAGTTTTTAAATTAAGATTCCTATCAGAGTTAATAGCAAGAGTGCTGTAAATAAAAACCCTGTTGAGAAATGTTATTTCTAAACTGTAAACCCGAGTCAAGGAAGGATTTGAAGTTGCAGTGATTGAGTTCGCGAAGTAATCGCATCTTGTACTGTGGCACCAATTGAATTTGAGTTTCTGTACAATCAGCGTTTCGGTAGTTTCAGCTGTCTATGTGATTTTTAAAGGAAATTTTTTCTCGATACAAAAATTGGGAACGAAAGAATTTGGTAAGAATTTAGATTTTTAAACATTCAGTATAATATTGGTTAGTGATAGTGGTAGTGATAGAAAAAAAATAAAAAACATCATGATGTAGCTACCACTATAACATGATGATCTTTAATTTTTTCATTGAAATTTTTTTTATACCATTGACACAGTACTTTTGGTGCAAGTATGAAATATAAAATTTTGTACCTAGATCGTAAATAAAAAAAATAATTATTAAATTTACAAAAATAGATACTATTATAAATAATGATTTCTAGTTTAGAATCAGTTTTCAAAATATAAATTACACTAGCTACATAATTACAGTAACTAATTTAATTTACTCAATTACGGTAATTCGTCTGAAATTTTCGGTAAAACTTAGTCTACACCGGTTCACTTATGTCCAGTAACTGTCGAAAACCGGTGACAACTGAATTAAAGTGTCAACATACACTTCCGCAGGCGGATAGCAACACTTAACTTGCATATTGTGGACGTCATTTAGAAGCCAATGCAGACACTAGACTGTCTTTGTAAGACACAACATTGTCTTTGTAATTTAAAATTAAAAGTTTTTACTAAAATATTTCTTTTATTTGTGAAATGATTTTTTTATCATTTAACCATATAAATTTAAACACCGTTCTGTAATGATTAACAAGTATTTAACAGAAATTAATAATTAATTATAATTTAACAACATTAGTTGAAATTACTTTCGTAGGTAAAATAATAATAGAGGTACTATTTATTAACGAATAAAAATAATATTATAGAAACGATGGATATGTGTAGAATAATAATGTGTAGAATAATATAGAATACAATATCTTGACTCTAGTAATTACTTGTTTGCAAAAAAACATTTAACTTCCTAATTTACGGGAAAACTTAAAGAAAAAAACTTTTTTAATTTGACAAGCCGTACTGAAATAAATGTGTTGTAAAGATAAGAGTAATTTATAAAATAAAAATGCTTGTTACACACAAATTACAACATTTTCTGTCGTGACGATTGTTTGCGCAGTGAACTCTAGGCGGAGCATAATTTGTTATGCGTCATACTTAATATCAATTCGTCTTCGTTATCGCGATTCGAGATGTAACTGAAAGTGACGGAGTTGAACAACTACGCAATTACGGGTGCCTGAAATATAGCTGAATACATTCTAATTTCTACTTACAATTCCTGTTAATTGGTAAATAATGTTTCAAAGCACAATGAATAATTGTAGAATTACGATGTTGTAACTTTTATCACATATATAAGTATTCCTTGGTTATCTTTTGGCTACCGTCGATATAATACGTACTATATCATTTGTAAAAATATATCCAACACATCAATTTAATTAGATTACATCCGATTAAAGTACTCAACACGAAATGTAGATATGTATTTTGTAAAATAAATATTCTGATAACGAATGACGTGAAGTGCGAAAATCTGATTACAGCTATATTTCTCAACAATTACAACACGCTAGTGAAAAAGACCGAATATATCTGGCGACCTGGCGTCAGCACGACGACATAGTTCATCGTCTTTTTGATAATGTTTGAGTGGCAGATAAGAATCTGTTGACTCAACTTTACAAAATCTGTGGGTAAAAAATCAGGATGTCGTTGCGATAAAAATTTCGTTATCAACTTAAAAATTTCTTTAGTGATACCTCAGATTTGAAGTAGATAATGAGTACAAAGACACTGTTGTCTTTAAAATAGGTATGATAAATTTTAAATACTTAATCACTCAATTGATATTTCTTTATTAAATAATTTTCTTGGGTTATATTCTTGGGTTGGGGTCGTTATATTCTTAGACATTTTTATAAATGTTACACCATATTTAAAGAATTTGCTATATTTTCGATTGGATTGTTTCTCTCGGAAAGTATAGTTTATGTCTGAATGTTTTCTTTAACGCGACGACTCTACGCGGTGTTTGATTTTTTAATTAATGATATCTAAGAGTATAACATTAGAAAGATGAAATTATACGCTTTTTATCAATTTAAATATAAAAAAATAAATTACTATTACTATAGTTTTTTTGTATATTTGTGTTATTTTTTCTAAAAACTTTAAACAAAAAAATATTGCCTTATAGAGTCACAAACAAAATCAGACAAAATCTCTTATAAAACAGTACAATTGAATATATTTCAGTTTAATAAAAGGGCAATCCAAATATGCGTTCACATTGAAATTCTCAAACTATCGAGCTGAGTAGAATGTGCTTAGTTTGCGATCCTTTAAAAGTCTTTCTTTGCCAAGATGTTATAGTTGTCTTATGTTAATAAGGCTCAAAACAGGCGAAAAGTCTAAGAAAGAAATGTATCCGGGGGTCAGTGCAGCTGGCATGTGTTATTCAAATGTGGGGAGTATGAATAAATAAGATGCAATATCAATGCCAGATAACGGCAGTAATTGCCCTATAAAGACGCGAAACGATGTCACAACGCTTAGAAACGCAATTACGTTCGCGAACATGCCTTCACGAACATATTACTAGCTATAAATATTTTTTCCTCCTTTATTGCCGTCCCTAAGATGTTTAGGAGGTCGGAGTCCGTTTTAAAACTTGGCCCTTCATTTTAAGAGTTTAATATAATCACTTAGGGCCATATCAATTCATTATTGTTAAAATTATTTCAATCCGTCACAAACACGCCTTCATTGTCTCAGGAATAAACTTTGAAGCTATTCTATTCTGGAAGCAGACGTTCCATTTTACATACGACTATCGGATTGGATAGTAGGTACGAATCGACTATTGAAACGGTTCGATTCTATAAACGGCCCTAACTAATAAAGTATTTTTATTCACGTTCCTACAATTCTGTAATGGTCGGTCGTGAGTCATCACGTTTCGAATAATCCGGAAGCAACTCTTGCAGCCAAATGGATGGCAATATGGATTCGCAAAGGCGTTTTCAGAAAATAGGATATGAGATCATAAACTGTCTTCACTTCATATGGGTATAAGTTAAAAATTTGGCTGAGGAGTCCATAGCGGGCACAAATGGAAGTGCTCCGAGTAATATGGTCTACAATGTACGTCGGATTTAGGATATTTCCGAAGCTCTAAGAATAAATACGACGTGAGTTCGCGCTCTCTAGCCATTTTACAATGCTTCTTTCAGTTTTGTAAGTTTGAACGTTATGATAATGTATTCTTAGCACGTGCGTTGTATGGATACATTTGAACTTTTCTAAAGTAGTAATAAAATTTAGATTGAAATTGCATTATTTATGCGATTAAATAAATTGTTGAAACAACAATATGAAATAAATTTTATATAAATATTCCTTAAAGCTTGCCGCAAACTGAGTTTTACTAAATAAATTTCGTTAAATTAAATTAATAAATCATAGTGATGTGTTTGTAAAAAAATATCCTTAGACTTTATGAAGTGAGAATTAACGATTTTAATAAATAAACATTTTAAAAATCTAGATGAAAGTGCGTACGCACATAATTATTTTCAAAGCGACAATGTATAAGATAAATCTACACGAGTAAGCAGCTAATCATTAAACCGGTACGTGAATAGCGGCCCTTAATCTCGCAGACTTGTCCCAAAGAGGAACCGTCAAGTTTATTCTCTGTCACGCTAGAAACCGAAGCAAGGAATTCGAAGTAGAGCACATTGAAATTTAGCAACTGTCTGTCGAGCCGCATTACGGAGTTCGCTACCGTATTTATAAATATTCTGCCGGCGATTTGAGCTCGTTGAGTTATAGGTCAGGATATTTACGGCTTATTCAAAAATAAAGACAAACCAATTTTTCATGAACTCGAAATAATATCTTGACATTCCGCCGTCGGCCACGAATTCTTTTGTGACTTGATACCGTGAGTGCTTTTCTTTACGTCTGCGCTCGCCGCGTGACTAACGACACTTAGGTAATTGTATTGGATGTAAATATTTGGATTATTGTCAGGACTTTTACCGTCGAAAATGATGAAAATAAAACAAATAAAAACAAAATTATAGAAATTATATGATTTCATTTTATTTCATTTTAAAGGGAGTGCTGATCTGATCGGTTGCAATTAGTTAAAAAAAATCATTCACATTAAGATAGAGCAACAAATACAAATAACTTATTAGGTATGTATTAGTTAAAATGTTTATTTTTTTAAGTACCTATCTCATCATGTATTCAAGATACAAATGGTCAAAATTGTTTTTATTGTTCGTGGGAAAGTACGCTAGTGTCATCATTAACTATATTATTTATATTTATTACGTCTACATGAACCTAAATCACTTAAACAATATAAAAGACATAGAATGTTAATTGGCAGTTACCGTGTTTTTTTCTTGTACACTCCTCTATAAAAGCTATTCAATAGAAATAATGCAAAGAAAAGATACGGTATAAGCTGACATATGCGAGCATAAGCCGTCATTAAAATCAAATTTTGGCACACTGCCAGGCCTTAGAAGATATTGTTTGCCATCCTTGTAGAAAGGATAGTAATAATAATGAACTTTATCGTCAGACAAAGCACATAGATTGTTGGTTTATATCTTATAAATACAAATATGATGAGTGGGAGAGTATCACTTGGCAACAGCGAATCGTCTTATTTATTTCTAAAACGTTCCAGTATACTTAATATCATTGGTGATTTATTTAATAATAAGAAAAATTCATTATACTTCCGAATGTTCGATGAAACATAATTCTCCGTAATAAATTGCTATTTACTTAAGAATCATTTCAATGTACGGCTTATGTCCTATCTAAATTGAAATATGTCGTTATTACAATTTAATTAAATTATTCATTTTTTTGAGTAACTTTATCAGTTAATAGTAAGTGTAAGGGCAATGAATTATGGCTTGTAAACGGATTTGTCAACAAGATGTAAAAGGTTAGGAGCTGGGAGCGCGTAAATTAGTTTTTATGGACTATATATCATGACGTTTCTCGTGGTAATGATGGGCGCTCGTCTAAAATTTGTTTTGCAGTGACATTTAGCTCAGCACAAGTCTAGTCTTCCTTAATAAAGTATGACGCATAAATATGTATATAGCTACTACATCATACGACTTACCTTTAGGTGAAATGCATTTATTTTACGTAGCTGATTTCAAGACCCACTGTGACGTGGAAACGTAAAGGCCCTTCAACTTTTAAATTACTATGAGTACGAGACGTTTTCGGCACAAGGTTACTAGGTAATGTCTGTCCTAGGTTACCCACGCAACACTTGCTTTTAAAATATCTTACAAATACACATAATACGTCGAAGACGATTCCGTATCTTTATTTTTAATACGAAAGTATTTTAAAATAAATACACATATTTTTTTCTTTCGCTTATTCATTAAAATTCGAGATTAACAAATTTTTTTCGTGACAATGAAAGTAAAATATTGCCGACAATAATAAAAGTATCGGTCATTAATATCGAGCCATTCGACTAGGGAACCCTACAAACCCCGTCGTCGCCGGCACCGACCTAAAATAAAAACAACCTACACTGATTGATGTCCAGTTTCATGGCTGCTCGTTTTTGACATCTCGCCATCGAGAAAAAGGAGTGCGAAGCGACGACCGCGGTACTATTTTCTATTCTTTGGAACACGACACCCGAAGATGTTCGGTCACATGAGTTAATGAAGTTACGTTTTATAACAGGAACTGCGTCGTCACAGACAAAATAATAACCACGACACGTGACGAGAGTATTCTCAACATTTTCGTCTAAACCGTTTTTAAATAAAAAAATATTCCATGACGTTTATTCGAGTGTTTATTTAAAAGTGTTGCCGGGAGCAAGTTTTATTTGATATTTTCACGCAGGTTATTGAGTTAGGTGGCTTGCGCAGGAGGCTGGGACGCAATCTCCGGTGGCTGAGGATCTCCCTAGTTTTGACACCCTGCAGGCGTTCACCCTGCACCGACCCGCGCTATCGCACATTCAATTGTTGTACCTGTGACAACTAAATCGATGTTCTATAGAGTTACTGAAATCAGTTTGAACAACGCCAACGGTGTAATGTTTTTTATATGGAGACACTATGTGTATTGGTTTAAAATTGTTTTTTGTTTTCAAAAATTTGAGTTTGCCTATGATTTAACATGTAAAAGTATATCTAGACTAATTTACGATATTATCATATTATAGAAATATTTCATAGTTCTGCTCATTAGAGGAATTTCCAAAGTAATGTCGATTTTCAAATTCGTTAAATCAAATAAGTAGAAAAATTTAAAATGGAATGAAATTAAATTAAATTTAATATGGAATGAAATTG
>DVXP01000595.1:0-19202 GCA_018235645.1 Junonia grisea | reverse complement strand
GGACCATTTACGATTCTTGTTGTGTAAACCAGCATAAAGATAATAGAATGTTGCCAGTTCATTAAATTTTTCTTTTAAATTGGGAAATATTAGATGTACAATTTTATTCTATTTTTTATAATGTACCTAGTATCTTGGTCAGTTTTAGTTAGACCACTCATAGCATACCTACTAATTGTTTTTGGTTTTTTTTTACATTTGGTATGAAATTCTGGACACAAAATAATGGTCGACAAAAATATTTTTTTGCTTAAGTGTCAAAGTACGCTATCTAAAAAAATCGTAAACGTGACGTAAAATATTATGTAGGGTGTTAAATAACAAGCAACGTTTTCCTAAGTATACAAGGCTGTAGATTGTCCAGTGAAGTTCAAAATAATGACATCTTGCATCAACGTCGAATCGCACTAGTTTACGTATAAATGAGTTTTCATTAATTTATACCCTCTTGACAGTATGTTGAATTGTTTTTTCAGAAACCACAAATTTTTAGAGGACTTTTGTAGCGTGTGAGTGGTATATTTTCAAGTTTCATAATAATATATGAGTTACCTACATTCATTATTTGCGTCAACACCTATTTAGATATGTGCGATATCGCGGGAATATTATTCCGGATAACCTAAGAATTAACCCACTAACTTTATTTATGACGTTCATTATAAAATAATCGAAAAAAAAAAATTATAATAATACGATAATAAAGTAACGCAAAAATAAAGTTTTTGTTTTTGCATTTTTGCAAAAATAACACAAACATGCGTCAATTTATTAAAAAGTATATTTATATAATCTTTTCCTATTTTAAAAACAAAACATCAAAACAAAAACATTTTATACATAAGAAAAGAAAAGATATAGCACACAACATTAAAATAATTAGATTAAATAAAGGGTAACTGCATTTCTGCGCTGGCAACCCAGCGCGCGTTCAGACAGTCTATTCCAAACCGCGTGGTGGACAACACAGCTTTTAACTTTTTAATTATTTTATTTTTTTAATTTTATCGTCGTCTCAAGTAAATCTCGTGCGGCTTGTGACATTCCAAGCCACAAGAGATTCACTTAGGTCGATGGTGAATAATTCGACAAAGGGAAGTTGTGACGTCTGTTGTTATTTTTATTAAATGTGGGTATTTTTAATTTGCACGTGTTATCATAAGTTAATTTATCTGCTATATCTGTTAATTTATTTTTTATCTGTTCCAATGAATACCTACTGTATTTTTTTTGCGTTATTTCCCATTTAATTATGATGAAGTATTTTGTTTATCTATGGATTAATAAAAAGTTTTACCAAAACATCTGTTTAAACATTGAACATAATTGCTCTAATTTGTACAGTTGTATTCAAAAACAAATGTTTGTATTAATGACGGAAGTGTCTCGTACAACACATAAGCAATAAGCAGTATAATGTTGAATGTTTAGAATTTTTGTTGCAATCGGTTGAAGCATTATTGGTTTTTTTTTTTTTTTTTATATTTTTTTTTTTTTTTTTTTGATGGTTCACGTGATATTTTTTCTTAATATTAAATAATTAATATAGTCATTAGATGTTTAAATTTTTTCAGTTTTTTTTTTCAATGAAAGGAAAAAACTAATGACTTTTTAATTGAAGTCGTTACTGCGTATTATTTCAATTAAAGCAATTACCATAGACAACACAAGCTGTCACTGTTTGAGTTATTAGTTCGTAGTTATTCCCGTTGTTTAGACTGGGATTTTAATGTTTAAAATATTTAATAAATTCGTTAAGGATATCAATGAAATAAACATGCTTGAGATTAACTAATTCTTGATTCTAATCATTCTTCAGGTCATTAAAATTTAAAATTTGGCACATTTTTTCGGTAACGAGTTACTGATGGCACAAATATGTAGGTACATTGTAGGTACATAGTTTTTTAACATCTTAAACGTAACCGATTAGCTAAGCTCTATACATATTTCTAACCTCAGATATCACAATAAGCCGTATTATTATTATAAAAAAAATTGACAGTTTGTATGTTACAAATAATTTTTAAAATTCCATTAAAATATTGTTGCGAACGATACCGTGTACATAAATTTTTATTAGATAATAATTATTATCTGCTATTTATTAATAATAACACCCAAAGGTCAGATACCTAAATTATGCTTTATGCTATAAATATACAAACTACGACTATCGAATTATCATCGAATTGCACATCAAGTTTTTTTTTACATTAATACCTGTTCATATTAGGACAGTTTTTAATACTTATTTTACTTTATAATTGACATTGCAATCAGATTAATTTTGTATACATTTTATTAAAGAAAATTAAAACATCTAAGGAACGCATTACCTACATTGCTCTTGTTTCTTCTTTCTCATATATTATGTTTACTTTTTTTAGTATTTCGACTTGATACATATTAAGGTTCAAAAGATACAGCCAATGAAATGTGGTCTAGTTCGTAACTTTTGGACAAATAACCCTAAAAAACGTCAAAATAAATACAAAACATTTGCATTTTACGTAAACTCGTGTTTGTATTGGTTACTGGTACGAGCTGATACTTATAATCTGTTTATACAGAAATACGAAACGACTACAGAAATAGCTTTTATGTGTTTTATTTTTAGCTTAAAAACGGTTTATCTGAACTAAATTTTGATATTTCTAAACTCTATCGATAACTTTGTATTCTGATTTATTCAACAATTGCTTTTGCTTGATATTTTGGTTAAGAATACGTAGTTTTCTCAGGAAAAACTAACTTTTCCCAGATAAAAAAAATCTTATAATATTGAATATATGCTTCTAAAATGCTGCAAATTTTTATTCAGTTCAGTTGCAAAGTGAAAGGGAAAAATACACGAAGGACGAAAAAAAAAATGGCACCTAATTCCGGCTTTGCCAATACATTCATGAGTTTATTTTATTCTTGAAGGATAAAATTTATTTATTAACATTTCTGCAATAAATACTAGAGTTTATTAATTTAGACGTTTCTCGAATACTTTGGAATTAAGTGTCGTCGGGCGTAAATCTACACTATATTCGTAGAGTATAGTAGACTTATTTGATTTAAAGTATATATTTATATATGGTTACTGGTAAATGGCGAGAGAGCAGAGTTGGCGGCCGAACGTGAACTAAGTTAAAGTAATTATTAAATTATAAAAGAAGATAATATTTGGGTCAGTGTGTTAATGCTGACTCCGCGCCGCGTGTCCTGACGTCAATGCACTGTCCCTCGTACAGGTGTTCTTACCTGTGCGAGGTATACCTTACCTTATAAATAGACAAACAGAAAGATACTTACGCACATATAACAATAAGCAAAGTTTTTAAAACATATCTACTCGTTAAGAAATTTTCCATCTTTTTGGTATATTCTTGCTTTAACTACAGCACTTTAGGAAATTGGATCGAGTTTAATTTTTACTTAATGGCTTAATAGCTTTAAGTACCGCTAGCTCAATTCGCCGATAAGGCAGTTAATATTATTGGTTTTTGTTGACCGTTTAACCATTGTCTTGTTAAAATAATTGAGTTAAACCCTTTAGTGTAAATAGTGTTACGCTAACGTTATTAGATTATTTAAGGCTTCTCTGTTACGTAAAGAGACTGCTTATGTTGTTTATTTATGCGTGACCCATTAACTATTTGTATGACAAAGTGGGGTTATTTTCTCCAAATCGAAGATACTAACTAGGATTTGTAGTTAAAACCATCACAATTGAGAAAAGGCCCTCGTGACTTCAAGTCCTAATAGTCTGCGAACATAAGGGATGGAAGGATGGAACAGGCAAGAACTTTCTGTCCATCACAAATAGAAATGGATATCTATCGCAAAAAGACATAAAGGACCTCTAAAAGACCACGAAAACATTTTCCCGAACAGACGAGGGTATAAGACATTTTATCATCCGACATTTCTCGGCATATAGTTTTCTAACCAATGATTTTAAAATTGTCTTGACCGATGGATTTATTTTGTATTTTTTTTTTATTATTTTAGCGGTCCATTTGAAAATTTATTTGTCCATAACACTTAAGGGAATATCCAGACGAAATTTTTAATTACAAAGAATATTTTAACTCACACGCACAAATAGAAATATTATGCAGACGTCATGATTTGTGTAGAAAATGAAACACGAAATTGACGTGATTATATTGAAATATTATTTGTTTTATAAAATAATCTATTACGGAAAATAGCCATCATTTAATATCTTTAAATATGTTCTAGTATAATGTATTAAATAAAATTTGATAGAAAAGGTTATAACATGGAAGCATGTCAATCAAGTTGAAAGTATTTGAGTACATTCGGGAAAATAAATCTACTTGGGAATTAGTATTATGTGCTATGTATTACCTTTTATTAAGATTATCGTTAGACATTAGGTACACATACCAACAACAATTTAAAAAAAATAGATAGTAACAATGGTCATTGTAACCAAGATCACGAGTTCGATCCCTAATAATGTAGTTTATAGATAGATACTACTTTTCGGTATCTTTTCGGGCTTACAAAATAACATCACCATAAAGGGGAGAGGGGGCATCGTTGACTGTGAACTTATTATTGTTTTTATTTCTATTTGCATTTATATTATCGTTGATTATTTACAGACTGCCAAAAGGAGGAGGTTATCAATTCGGTCGATATTTTTTAACACTTATACCATTACATCTAAAAAAAATGTAATAGAATTCCGTATACTAATACCATTTTTATCTTCTTTTCAGATTGCTCTACTCCTTGCGGGTATTATAGCACTGAAGAAGATCATCGCACAGAAGAACGGAGGTGGTGGAGGTGGTCACGAAAGCCATGGATGGTCATCTGGAGGAGGTAGCAGTGGTGGCTGGGACCGTCGGTCATATGACGCGTCAGACTTAGCATACTCGGCGTACAAGAAAGACTAGAATATAGAAATTTAGGAATTAACTTAAGGTAGAGTTACGCGACTAAGATAAATGAACACGACACGAGACATGTCTGTCTATTGATTGTCAAACAATTGTATACAAGGTAGATTTGTCTCGGGTCCAGATCTTCTGTGTCGGTCGCGTACCTTAAAGATTAATTTATATTTTTGAATATTAAGATATTCTAAGTATTTTCGAAGCGTTTGCGTGCTCGTGTGATTGTTTTCGTACTTTCAAACGCGCGTTTTACGTTTGTATAGATTGATCTTTGTACGATTGTATTATGTACGTTTATGCGAGTTTAGCTATGTCAAATTAACTTCTATTCGCCAAAACACACCCATTACCGTATACTTCAGATGTATTTTTTGGACAAACATAACATTGAACAGAAGCAATAATTACTAATTTACAATGAATTCTCTTACAATACTCATTATGCATTAATCAAATGATATTTACAGGTAAGACTTAAGATTCCGCATCAAGTATGTACAAACAGACAGACCGACGTCTTGGACCTATCATTCTTCTTAGAAACATAAAAATACAACTTTTTCATTTTTAATTGTATGTGAATTTACAACTTTATGTTTAATATTCCGAAGTGGTCACATTTACCCCAACATCCTCCCTCTTTCAGTATTAGCTGGATTTAGAATCTAATTTATAAAATAACCCCTCATAACTTTACGTTAAGGACGGCTTTATTTTTATATCATAGATTTTTAACAAATTGTCCTCAAAAGAGGGCAATTTATCGAAGTATTTTTTATAAAAACCGATGTGTAAATTAGCTTTAAGACAACTGTTTTGTATCATAATCTTATTTATTTACTTAATTTATTTTAACTTATTAAATTATTGAATTATTAAATAAAACATGAGTTCTTGGAGATGGATTTTTTTATTTAATGGAATAATTTCTTAAGAATATTAATATTATCTGAAATAATTGTTGTGAGTATGATGATCGCAGACGTCGAATATATTGTAAACCGTTTTATCCTGCGTACCTTTCGCAAAAAAAGCATTAAAATACATATATAGATAACAATGCTTTATTGCAGCTTGTACTTACAGTAATAGATAACTTAACCCACTACATGGGAAGAACCCTTGATTCTATTAATGAAAATTTGTCGAAAACTGGCCGACCAACTTCAATACGGATTAGTGGACAAAATTATGATTTTTCAATATTGAATATTCGTGTAATCGTATGGAATATAGGAGTTTCAACGATGTTTTCCTTTACATTTGATCACGAGATAATTTGTAACAATGCTCTATACGAAAGGGTTTGAACGCGCGATTATTGATTAAAAACAAAGTGTGGTAGGTATATTAAGGATTTTCGGCGCCAAATAAATACCTACATAATAAAAGGGACATTGAGTTTGTTTATTTGTTTAATTGTTAGTCGTAATTACTGAACGAAAGCCATGATAGGATATTTCTCTTCTCCACAAAATGATCCGGTTTCGAGGAAATAACTTTTTCTTACAGCATAGACATATGCAGAAAGTTGGAAGTATGGAAAATTTAGAGGTCGCATTGTCAAAACTATTTGTTTAAATATATATGTGTATATGTGTGTGACAAATATAAGACATATTTATTTTGTCCCTTCTTTTGGCCCCGTTGGCTCTAAGTCAATAAAAATGGTATCAGTTAGAAGCGTTAATTAGTGATAATGTTATAAGATAAGGTCTTGAAGATGTGTCTAATGTCTAATGTAAAGTTATTTTTTCTATTATTCAAATACTTTTACAAAAATAAGTATTGTTAAATATGTAGTGCAAAGATGAATAATTTCTTCATCATAAAATTCGACAAACCTTTCGACGGCTTTTTGATATTGATTTTGAGGTTATGTAAAAAAAAGTGCAAATACAAAAGTTTTAGATCTTTTTATTACCTACAACTTTGCCATACAACATTTTTTTATAGGACTCGTAGTTTAGCCGAAAAACAAAATAAACCGTATTTTAGCATAAAACCCTCCCCCCTCCCACTTCCCGTGCTCAAATCGCCCGCAATTTATTTTTCCTATAATTTTTGTCATACTCTCTTCCGTTTGTATCTGGTTGCATTCTACTATAAATTATTTTTTTTTTCAAATCCTATTTGCACTGGTCTAATATCTTTAAAACTAAATGTCAATTGGATAAAGCGGCTTAAGAGTGGCACAAACAAACGAACAAAGCCCTCAGTTTCCCAAAAACATGCTTGGAAATTTAAACATTATTTTGCCAAACTTCTTTGATCTTCTTTCAGCCTGTAATAATTGTATGAAAATCCATATTTGTCGTGTAAATTAAAAATGGAACGATCTTCTACTGCGCAAAATAGTGGCCGGCCGCTGCACTAATGTACATTACTGCTTGTGTGTATATTTATGTAATATGTATTGATGGTAATAATAATAAAAAGATATATAATGATATCTTTACATACCTAGTTTGTTCTAATATTTGAAGAAAGTATTTAATTACTTTATTTTTCATCTTAAAGTTTACAGAAGCCTTGTAATCTAGTATTTTAAATTATCCACTTTCACGAAACGCTCGTCTCGCGGACATTCCTTACAGCTGTAAGCTCGCTGTAGCGTACTTAGCTTTTCCTTTTTGTACTTTAAGTTGAGCGTGTGCACTGTGCAATGAAGTCTTTGTTTGAATTGAGATCAATATTTTTTAATTTAAACAGATTACGGTAAAAAAGCTTCATTTAACTCAAGCTTATTTGCTATTCAATTCAACTTTTCTTGATTTAAAATGTAAAATAGAGTTTCGTTGATAAAATCACGAAAATTAACTGATTTACACATTAGGTTAAAACCGAAGTAATAACACACAGTAAGACAAGTCAAATTGGCTGATGTTTTGAGATTTACGAAATACATACCTACGTTTTCTTAATTTCATAAACGTCAAATTAAGAGTCAAATCTTGAGATTGAATTTTATACCGAGTGAACATATAACTTGGTACCCGATTACACCTCAGTACTATTACCGGTGAAATTGAGAAAGACCTAATATTCAATATTGAATTTGGCTCTCATTTCACATTTATGTTTTTGATGGGATATTCAGATATAAATACATATGTGATACCGATACTTTAATTTACATTAAACATTTAAAATCACATAAATGACATCTCTATTCTTAATTACACTACATTCGCATAAGTACCGTATAATATTTGTTTATGGCCGTGTAGTGGCCCAATTCGTGGAATGGAGCCAAAACCTCGAGCTAATGTTAAAAATTAAGGGAAAATTATACTACGGTGATCTAATAAATTCGTTATGACTGGAAGCTAAAGTTCATTTCCTCTCGGTGCCAAACCACAGTAGGTATTACATTCTGATTGCTTTTTTAAATCCTATGTAGGATGATTCGGGTAATGTGCTCTATTTAACCTTAAAGATTATATTATTAATAATTACTAAGTTTAATAAAACCTTTAATTTATTATTAAATTAAATATGAAATTAAATCAAAACCCTCAACTTGCAGTTTGTAAACTACCCAAAAGTCATCCAAAAGTTCTATAATAAAACTAAATTTGTATTTGGTTAACTGCTTGTTATAACTTTTCATAAGTATTTTTCGGAACTATCATAAAATATTTAGTTACAAAAAAGTGGCTGTATAATAGTTGCAAATAATAAATTGGAAATACATATATTATTATACTTAGTAAAGTATTATTGTTCAATACGAGATATTTATTAACCATTAATGATATAATTAAAAACATATTAAAAGTTTATTAAGAAAAAAAAGAAAAAGAAATGACTATATATCTACCTACCTATCTATTTCATTCAATTCAAACCAAAAACGTACGTGTATAAAACAAAGATGATAACATTTTATTACGAAGTAAACTCCAAACCTAACTGCCACGAAGCATAATTTGATAAACATTTTGTACATGATGACGATATAAGTCGACACGCGAAAAATCTTTTACGCGTAACAAAGTTACGTAGGTGCCACGGGAGTCATCAGAATAATTTAATTAAAGAACCAGTCGTGTTGAACCCTTATACATCGTGTTGTAAGTATATGGGGATTGAAACTTGCGATTACTGTGACGAGCGTGCGAGGTCAATGTTATATGGTCGTTCAACACCACGGATTGTGAGCTAATAACCACTGACACGCGAAAGGGTGTAGTCGTGTCTACGAGTTAAATGAGCGAACAATGTGCAAATAATTGAGTTTTATTAAGATAGCATTACCGTCCAAAAAGTTTGAATGACACATTAGTGTTTTAGTAACTTTTAGACATTAACATACGTTTTAAATTTTGAAAGCCGTTTTTAATTTAAAGCCGGTAATAAATTAGAATTAGAATATCAAAATTTATTCGCTTTTAAAATGTGTGTTTAAAATGTTGTATTATGTATTTATTTCATGGTTATTGTTTAAAGTGTTTAGACTCAAAGGCCATTAATTATCGTAATGTTATAATAATACGTCACCCGAAAACTAAAGGACTGTATTTTTTTAGAATTCATCTACTCCACGTTCATCCACTTAAAATTTAGCATGATTTATGCATTGCAATGTTAAAGTGAATAACTCTAACATGAAATTTTA
This sequence comes from Junonia grisea, assembly GCA_018235645.1. NCBI lineage: Eukaryota > Metazoa > Arthropoda > Insecta > Lepidoptera > Nymphalidae > Junonia > Junonia grisea. The sequence goes on along the minus strand of DVXP01000595.1, from coordinate 9,659 downwards.
ATGATCCGTATAAAATGAATTCCAGTAAAAATAATTTACACATGGGTTTATTGCAGTGTAAAATGATTGCTAGATTTTAATTTTTTTTTGTTGTATATCTATAATAAATAAAGCTGTTCTAAAAAAGGCAAACAAAATTGTTAAAACGTTTGAAAAAATATAGTTTGATATCTATATATGTGATTATTATATGTGTTGAGGCTTAAAACCTTTGAAAATAAAAATGCAAAAAGTATTGTCAGTAAAAATATATTAACTACTTGTATCTATCTAATATGTATTACTATTTTCCCAAAATTGTGAATCTTTATAGACTTGCTTTGTTTGAAGTATTTTTTTCTCAAAGCATTTATATGGTTTCAAAGCTTTCTAATTATTTAATAAAAATAATATAAAACTTTTCTCAAACAAAACGACATAAAACAAATGCTTTTCTGAATTAAAATTTATGAAAACATATAATTTTTTCTTTACAAATAAATAATAATGTCAAGCCAATACTGCTCTTCACCTAGTAAAAAAAGTAAGGAAATAAAATACAAGATAACAGAAAAATAACAGTTCGAGCAGTGAATAAGCGAGGAGACCAAATGGTCACACAATCTGATTATGAGTTAGACGTGTTTTGTCACGCAATACGACCCTGACACGTCACTTAAAGGGACGGTCCTGCGACGAAACTTGTTATTACTCTTTCTAACAGGCGGTACCCTATATTTTACTACTTTGTCAAAGCATCACATTCACGTAACTATATAATTATATAGTAAATGTTATATTTAGATTAGTGTTTCTATTGTAGTTAGATAGGAAAGCTTGTATATTAAAACTCTTGAAGTCCATTAAACATTTTAAGATTACAGTAATAACAAGTAACAATGTTACGTAACTAAAAGAGAGGGCAGGAAAATCTGTTCGATATATTTAATTTTAGGATCGGTTTTGAGAACTCTATAAAAATAATTTAATGCTCTGAATAATACATGCTTCATATTCAACCGAGTAAAAGGTAAAAAAGGCTGTTGAAAGCTTAATGAAAATTTATATAATTTGATACGATTTAAAATAACTTTTTCCCGTATCACCATCAGTCTGGATGTTCGAAGAGATGGAAAGAGGAAAGACACCGTAAATGTTTGGGAAATCTTGCCTGGTTGTAGTGGCAATGATCTACATATATCTAGGTTTTATATCGTTAATTAATTGTTTTAGAGACATTTTCTATGTTGTTAATGTAATAAGATCATATATATTTGTTAAATTTTAATCTATAAATTTTACTTGAAGAATACATAGATTATTTTAGTATCTAAATTTAGTCTGTTGATTTTAAAATAAATACCTACGTGTATTTTATGCTAAAAGTTTAAATGCGATAATAACTCTCTCTCTGTCTATTGTCTAGTACGTTTTTACGCCTTACCCGCTACACCGATTTTGTTGAACTTTGTTATGAATGTAGACAGAGAGAATGGGAGGATCTAGGTGAAGTAAGAACATAAAATAAGCCAAGTTTTTGTGTAGCTAATAACCACTAATAACAATGTAAAACACTTTTAAGATCTACACAATTAAAGAGTTTAAAACGACTATTAAATTTAATTACACTGTGCTTTAAGTGCACAATGGTCGCGGCTCTATATAATATTATTTTTCTCATTATATTTTACTGTATAGAAAGCTACGACACCGATACATAATACAATGTTTGAAAAAACAAAAAAAAATCATCTCTTCAATAATGATCGATTCAATAAACACAATATGTTACGTTCGAATAGATATTTATATTTAAATGGTTCTAGTTAAACTAGGTCACCGATATAAACTAATAGGTATACAGAAAGTCAAACTTTAACATAATTTTAACAAGATCCAGTCTCTAGTTTTAATATATACTGGCGTACTTTGCAATGAGGAAACTTAAAATATTTTTAAAATAGTTTATGTATACATTGTGCAGCCATCTAAACATCATTCATTTTTAACATGTTTTTTTGACTTTTCTTCAGTTATGGATCTGAAAAAGAAATTAAATTATAAAAATACTTAAACGATTTCAATGAATGAGGTAAAAATGTATATCCTTGTCCTACACCTGCATGTACAAGACTAGTTCATATACTCATATATAGGCTTATGGTGGCAATTATTATTTTATTCGAAATACTATATATCACAGCATCTTCAAAATCTACAGAAAATTTTTATTTGTTTAGCTATTACATTTCCGGCTCTATACCAAGTGGAGTGATCTGGTTTATTCATGATCACTTGGGATGGAATTAAGCTTGCTCTCTGCATATGGGGCAAGAGCTGGGAAGGTCGAGGTTAACGGTCTTTTAAAGACTATCTAAAATAACTTGTACAGAATCGAATGCCAATAAATTCCTACACAGTTCTAACTTTTAGTAACCTCTACAGTTACAGCGTTGTCTGAAGTCTTTTTCGTCACATATGCCGTTGGAAGATAAGAAGCCTTTAGGTTTGTTATCTTCCAACGGGCTTCTTTACGGGCTTTAGGCTTCTTATCGTGCCTAAAAGAAAGTCCGTCAACTTCTTCCTGCAAAATGTGCTGTAGCAAATGTGACAGGTCACTTACTGCTCTAACTATCTCATAACTGCTTTACTTCAACATGTTAAGCAGTTATGAGATTGACTCCTTGGGTGTAGCCATTCTGAGTAAGCGAATGGGATCACTTCTTTTTTATTCACCACATCCTTTTATTATATAAAAACCAACTTAATGTTAGTAGAGTCAAGCAAGCATGACGTTAGCAGTCATCTTTACATATAAGATTTTCTAGAAATTTTCTTACCATCACCACAGCACAGTTTCAAAACAAATTTTCCCTCCTTGCTCGTTGACGGTTCCGACGACTATCTACTTCTACATTCTATTCAATTGATTATTCTATTTAAAGCTTTAACCTAATAATGATATTAGCTTCTAAAATACAATTTGTGTATAAAGTTAATACTATTAGGAATATACCTATAAAGAGTTTTAATATGTTCTATTTTTGGTCTAGTTGCTAATTAACGATTGTTTAGTCAAGTTTTACACAAGCAATTTGAATTCAATAAAACGTTTTTTTCAATTAGGTATCCATGTTGCTTATACTTTAATATGGTAGCAGAGCAATAAATATCCTAAAGGAGAAAAGTTAAAAAAAGTAAAAATACCATTGGCTATAAAACTTAATATAGGACTTTTCGATGGGACGAATTGCGCCATACGGTAGTATAAAGTAGAGTTGTTCCTACGAAGTAATCCAGGAATCCTAGGCGCGGTCAAGGGAAATTAAATAAAGCAAACTCTTCCATGGTGAGTCATAAGAAGTAAGCTTGACTAAATATGAAGTAGATATGGAGAATTACGAAATAGTTGAAGGTACTGCTATGTTACTTCTTATGACTAATATCTCGGAAAGTGGAGAAAGTAACATTAATGATTTAATGATACATAACAACAAAAGTAATTATAAAAAGAAAAACAAATTCATAAAATGCAAGTACTGCGATGAAAATGAACATTTTGTCAAAAATTCCAAGAACTGGTATGCAGATGGAAGATCCTCTAAGTCTTCAGATCCAAAGCAATGTACAAGAAGTGATTTGCGGATGGAATACCCTCTAAGTCTTCAGATCCAAAGAAATGTACAAGAAGTGGATTGCGGATGGATGACTGCCTAAGTCATCAGATCCAAAGCAAAGTACAAGAAGTGGATTGCGGATGGAAGACCCCCTAAGTCTTCAGATCCAAAGAAAAGTACAAAAAGTAGATTGCGGATGGACGACTGCCTAAGTCATCAGATCCTAAGTAATGTACAAGAAGTGAATTGCGGATGGAAGACCGCCTATGTCTTCAGATCCAAAGAAATTTACAAGAAGTGGGTTGCGGATGGAAGATCCCTTAATTCTTCAAATCCAAAACATTGTATTAATAATGCAATGCTGACAAGAAGAAATGATACATCTTACAAATGTTTGAAACCAGTATTGAGGACGATATTACACATTTTCAATCCATTGGCTCAGAGGACGAGGAAGAAGAGAGAAGGAGGAATGTATTGAAGGGCGTATGCTTCGTGATAGAAGTCGAATTAAGCCTCCACAGAAATTCAACTTTGACCAATTCATCAATGAAGCTATTACATACTTGGAACCTTCTACATATCAGGAAGCAATTCAAAGCTCAGAAAAGGGAATGTAGATAAAGGCAATGGAAAGAAGTCGGAGTAGAAGTAAAAAAGAAGTCCTGACTGTCCTGTAGACATAAAAAATTGAGGAATATTAAGGATATACCTATAAAGAGTTTATATATGTCTACATTCTTTATATACGGGCTTGTATTAATACCTATGTTCTATTTTTGGTCTAGTTGCTAAGTAACAATTGTTTAGTCAAGTTTTACACAAGCCGAATATATTTGGATTCAATAAAACGCGTTTTCAATTATCCATGTCTCATATACTTTAATGAATACAACTGAACATTCGATTAAATGGACAATTCTACGTGGGTGAAACCCGTTTAATACAAAGAAAGCTATTTAAAGCAAATGTTGTATTTTTGAAGCAAAGAGTAAATATAATTTATCAGTTTCATCTATAAAATAATATAGATGTAGATTTATATCAAGATATATTAATAGGGCTAATGCTTTGCGTGACTGAAGGCACTTTAATGATGTTTAAGGTGAACGTAGCTTATTTTGTACAATAATATTTCAGCTTAAACTCACGTAATCCATTGAATATAGTGCATGGTTCAGTCATAAATAAAATTTATACCGTTACCGTTATAAAACAAGGTAATTTTTTATCGAATAGCATAACTAGTTTTTCACCAATTAATGGTTGGTACTTACGTTGTGAAGATATGTTTGTTCCCCAGTTTTCTTTACTTGAAGCCATTCTTGATGTTACGACCGTCAACTGTCGTCTCTAGAAAGGTGTCAAATGTAACCTTTCTAAAAACTTGAAGTAGGTACTACTAAGTTTAAGCAATTATTGGCTTTCAGTTTCATTTTTCTTAGCTATAACGATTTTATAAATGTATTTAGCGATGTAATTTTCTCTTACTTCCGCAACGTCACGTCTACAGAATTGAAATTGGGAATGACATGCTGGGTGTCTATTGGTTAGTTTGATGGTGCAAGTTTAACCAAAAATTCAACAGTAATTTACATCAATTGATCAAACGAGTGATCATATCAGTGTTTTGAATTAACATTTTTGTTTCTAAATATGAAAAAACAAAGAGCGAACTGTTTATTAGAAATTAATAAAAGGAAGTAAAAATAAAACAAGAGTCATAATATCATTATATTTATTAAAATAATAAAGATCAAACACATATGAAATTTTACGTAACATTTCTATTAAATATATACGTACAAGTTATAATGACTAGAATATGCAATAATAATACATAAGAACTCCATCTATTATATTTACAACATTCATAGTTTTATCTAAGAAGGCGTTCCTAAAGATGTAATTATGTACAATCACAAAATGTAATGATGAGCTTAGTGACCAAATTACAAAACTTAACAATTGACATTCGTTTTTATTAATCCAAAATTCTTTTTTATCAAAATAAACTATTTCAAACGATATATTTTTACAAGCATTACTTAGACCAAGATATGTGTCTGATATGAAAATTTCACTTAAAATCCTTTATTAGCTATCTATGTAACTGGATAGAAACACTTAAGTTTTCGGGAGACACTAACTTATACATTTATGTTATTACTAAGAAACATAACTAGCCGACGTGCGTAAACGGTTGTCCTTCGAGCGACGAGTACTTCTGACAGTGTTATAACGAGGTTAATAATAAGAACTAATATTTTATCACGTTTGCGTTATCACGAAAGAAGAAAAAACTCGGAGAACGGAAACTGTTAATAACATTATACTCAACGTAGATGCCGCGCTTGAGCTCCGGACTGAAACAAACAAGACGATTATTATTTGCGTTAATGGGCGAAGTTTATGAAAATAAAATTGTAATAGCGCTTTTAAGAAGTTTATTTGGTGGCCTCTTTAAATTTCAATAAGTTTTCACGTTAAGGGCTTGTTGGCGCGGCTAATCGAAATCGCTTTTGGTTCAAGTTTTACAAAGATACTCTTACGAGCCTTATTTTACTTGCTTCCATAATGACATAAAATTGTAACATAGCTGGCAACTGGCAAGCATTTCCCCGAATTTATCTCAGGTTATGTTTAGTTCACGTTTTTTAATTTGTATTTTATACCTACTTCATGTTAAGAAGGATGACTAAATTTTTCTGATAAATCGGTACTTATTTGTTCGGCAGCTATAATTTCTTTTCTTTTAACTCCGGATAGCGAATAGCTTGCATTCATTTATAAATAGCACTGAATATCTTCCATCTTCACAAAAAAGGGCGGACGCCATGACGTGTTGGTAATATGAATACTGAATGAAACAATTTTTGTGTAAAATGAAAAGTCATTTGAAACCAAGGCTTGTTATGTAAGGTTTTCGTTTATGGATTTCGAAAAACGTTATACATTTTATACGAATAATGATGAAATTAATTTTAAATCAGCTAGATTTCAATGCTTATTTATAACAAGAGTACGCGTATAAGCCAGTTAATTATAATTATAATAGGAACATTTAAAAATGAATTATATTTTATTATTCAATTATTTTGCTATGATGATACATAATTAATTTCGTTGTGTATTAAATATAGCTTACTCGTATTCAAAAAATTATTTTATTATACCGGTTCTCGGTTTAAAATACATATATTTGATATATGTAATTTATATTTGATAAAACATGTAGGTACAACGAGCTATAGTTTACTATAGTGAGCATATTCGTAGTTTTAACCGCTTATGACATTATAAAAGTAGATAAATATATTTTGTTTTAGAATAAATGAATAGTACTTATTATAATATTTTATGTACTATAATAAAATAGCTTTAACAAAATTTTTTTTTGAAAACCAACATTCGTTTTACTATGATAGCCACTAAGTTACTAATAGAGTAGAAATCCTACACCAACGCACTCTATGAATAAGTTCGTTAGAAACGTCCTTCTCATTCACTCAAAAGAGATGTAAGTAGGATAAAAGTATTATTGTTGTGTCGACATTGTGCTCAAGATTCCACGAAGGATTAAGAAACTTTAGTATCGACAATAATATAACAGGAATATAAACTAAATTAAGAACGAAGCGATTTATAATTTAAGTAAAGAGCTATTTTATTTTTTCAAAACTTATAATATTATTTAAATAAAACATCAGCCTGCAAACGTCATATTGACAAGCCGGTTCCGCTTTCCTCTTTTTAAGTCCACCAAGTTGCATAACTGCGGGTAAACGAATATTATGAACGTATGTCAGGATTCCTATTGATACAATGACCACTGGTAACTTGTCTTCCAACGAACAAGTTTTTAAAGGCTTTAGAACTTGAAACTAAGTATTGTAACTGCTAGACCGTCTTCAGAGCAGGACCCGTATTCTCTACGTGCCCAAAACGGATGACGTCATATCGTGCTTTGCAAACAATCTTACCATGGCACGTTACGTCTTCTTAAAACGGTATTTTGTAAGCACACCTCTTGAAAACATAAGGAATAGAAATGTAATGATTCTTGTCTTTTTGGAGATGGCACGATCCGTTTCTATTAACAATCTTTCTAAAAAGGTTATCGGTTTTTATTAATTTCTTAATTACTTATTTGACAGCATGAAACGCGCCACGTAACGTTATTTCAATTTCATAATGTCATAGAGAATACTGTTTTAAGACAATAACGTTTTTCAACATAGAAATACGTTTTGATTTGGCATAGAGAATAGGGGCCCAGAAGCCATAAAATAAACAATAACAATACTTTTGTAAGCAAATCAATTTTAAATAATATTCCTGTTTAAGTTAACTCGTGACTGCAACAAAACTACATTTGAAACCATGTAAATGATTAGTTTTCCTTACTGTCACAGGTAATTATCAAATACAATCGTAATTACAATGTGGCAATTAAAAAAAACGACATTTGATAAATTTCTTTTGAACTAAAATGACGCTAATAACTGACTCTTTTTTCATATACGTACAATAGTTTAAAATTCAAGCAATTACGTGTTAATAATTCACATCTAAAGAATCGATTCCTGATTTAAAACGGGATTGAACATTTTTAGTCTATATATTTCGGCAAATATTTTTTCGTTTTCACTATACTCATGAAGACATACGTTATTTAAAAGAAGCAGCATTCCAATGCAAATATTAAAATCCTTAATCTTATCTCCACTTGCTCCAATCGGTATTACCTCTTACATCAATCTTAACGGTTGCACCAATTACCGTATTGTTAAACGTAGATTTACCGTGGGAGAGCCATGCATTTGCACGAATGGGCCGGCTGAGATCGGAGTGGTACCATGGCCTCACGGAAAGCGTAAAATGACGCTTGCATCGTGTTTCGAAGCGTGAGTACCGGAGGCCCAATTCCCCACCCCTTCCCCATTAATTCTCATCCATTCCCCCTCCATACCCCCAAAAAGGCCGACATCGCATTTTGTAGCTCCTTGATGTTGCAAATCTCCATAGGCGACAGCATTCATTAACCATCAGGTGATCTGTCAGCTCGTTTGCCGCCCCATCCCATAAAAAAATATATATAGTTCAAGATAAATAACACTCACCCAGTAGCATAGCTTCTTTGCTGTCAGCCAGCTGGCTATTGCCAACGACGGCTTCGCTACCCTCTCGCCAAGCGAGTGCCACTCGTGCTGTGCATCGTACTTGCATGGTCCTACCGGTTGGCACTCGTAAACCGAGTGCAGTTGACAATAAACCATGAGCGTGTTGGATTGGTGGGTACTCAACCAGCAGATTTGGGTCTGTAACCTAGGACAATGGAATAGAAACATTGTTAGCAAGTGTTTATACGATGTAAAAACAATTTTGGAAATATGTTTAAATGTGGCCCATAGATTTTTAAAGTTATCATTACAGAGTATCTAAGTACCTACTTCGGTTAATTTCCGAAAACATGCTTTTTGTAAGTCAGCATCAAAATCCTAGTACTTAACCACCTGGGACAGGGAGCACAAAAATCAAATAATAAATTTTAATTTATGACCTTTTGGCGTTAATTCCTTCGTATTAACATATTTTTAAATAACAAAATTTAAATAGTTAAAAAGATGACAATTGTTTTGCGCACACGATCTCTGTCAGGTATTTGATGAAATAACTCTCATTTTCATGCGTAGAGTAATCTTACTGTATAAGTCTAAGACAATTGGTATTATCATCAATGATTAGATTGCTATAAGAAAAATATCTAAATGTAATACACGAAGTAACATACATCAACACTTCAAGTCAGATTTAAATATTTTAAGCTCATCACTGACTTGGCTATAGTATAAATTAATATACCGTACTATAATATATATTATAACAAGCTACCACACACTGAAAAATATATATTTTGCCTTCATTTGTATGGTGGTGTTCACATAGTAATATGAAATAATTTACATTACGGTATAGCTCATAGAATATATATTATAGCTGAGTGTGTGGTCACTCGAAAATTTGTATAGAAAATGTATAGTAATATGCCTAGCTATAAAT
>DVXP01000594.1:0-19206 GCA_018235645.1 Junonia grisea | reverse complement strand
ATATCATTGTTTTCAAATTGCTCTAATTCTGTATTATTTGTAAGTGGAAACTTAATTGGTATATGTATTACCTTTTTTAAATCATATATTTGTGTATTATGTTACTGTTTGTTTCCCAAATAAAATAAATAAATAAATACTTTGAGTAACGTATTTTATCGAATTTACGTTGGATATTTTTTTTTTAACTGAGCTGAAACCTAAAAACCGTCTAGAGACTAAACTACTGATCCGATTGAGATAATTTTTTGTGTATGTCGTTGAAATTTTATTTCGTTTAAACAGTTTCAATTAAAACACGTAACATGTACCTATTGACCCTGTATATTAGAGCCATAAGCCTTTTTATAACTTTTTTATTACTTATTAGTCGATTACTCGTATTGAAATACTTTAAGTCACTTACAGTACAATAATGGCTTGCGTATATTAAATAATCCATGAAAAAATTTTTCACGAAAAGTCACAAAATTAATAATATTGACCGGTTGGCTTGTGATTTTATTACTTGTTAAGGTTTTCGAAAAAGATTTTCTGTTCAATGCTTTCTTTCCTAGGAAATCAGGCCGTTTTATTATTATGGGTGTAAGCTAAGGGCCGTCAAAAATCCCTTTAGGTTTACAGTGTAAAGAAATGTTCTCTAGATAGATGTAACCTTCTTTACTTTGTTTAGGTACATAAAAAAACTTTGTGTAACGTCATACGAAGCATTAAAATGGCGATTAAATGGCTGGCAAATAACTCCTATGTACATTTGTACACATACTCTTTTTTCGTAATTTAATAAAAAAATAATAAAGCAAAATGGGTGTAATTTCAACACGAGCGCTTATTAAAAAATACTCCTCAAAAACAAATTCGTTGCGTGTTCGTAAACAAAATTCAATTAATTCGACTCCGATTCGCGTTCGCTGTTTTATTTCATTCGTAAGCTTTTGCCTGAAAAAATATATAGTACGTATTGTATATAGAGCGTGCCAGCGTACCGGAAAATTGTTTTTAGCAGGTGTGCAAATTTCGTACCGAGCTAACATCCCCGGCATAAAGAAAATTGTGGAACGATACCGTAAAACATGAGCGACTTGTATTTTACACTACTTTATGATTGTGAACATGTTTATGAAAGACTGTTTGTGGTTTCTTAGTCACTGCTTTTTTGCTACTTTTATCAATTGTATGTTATAATGTGACTTGCCTATGTGACTTCTTTGATGCGACTTCTTTGATGCGGGTGTGAAGCGGGTTAGGGGTCGTTCAAGTATTACGTAACGCAATTTTTTAAGATTTTAGACCCCTCCTCTCCCACATGTAACGCAACGTAACGTTGTTTTGTATCCCTCCCCCTAGACGTTACGTAACATTTTACCAAAATTTTTAGGTGAAAATGGTAACTAAAATAATTTTCGAGACCATTTTCATCTAAAAATCACAATTATGTCGTTACGTAACGCGTTGTTGTAGTACCCCCTCCGGGCCCCATAACGCACCGTAACGTTTTACAAGACCCTCCCCTCCCCCCAAATTGTGTTACGTAATACTTAAATGAACCCTTATGTTATTGACAGACAGTGCTTTGTATCAAGTGTTTAGTTGTTTCTTTTATTCTTTATGTTAGACTTATCCCGTAATGCCACGTATAATACGTATAATCAGTGTTTTCAACAGTTAATAGACTTTAGCTGTCAATTTCCTATTAAATGTAGCGTGACGTTTTATAGTTAACTATCTATCTAAGCTAGCAAAAATTATAATTGAATCCATAATTTCTATGATTTAAAACGCACAAACAAACAACTGTATTACGTATTAGTATACATGTCGTAAATATAAAGGCAAACCTATTTACTTGTCTAACGTAACAAAAACAGGCATTGATTGAAAAAGGTTTATATTAGCGAGCAACAAAGGGATAAAAGCGCTTTTGCGTCGTATTTAAATGTTTTTCTTTTATGTCTTTACTGACGTCCCACTCCAGTCTCGTATGAAAGGTGACGAAATAATATCTTTAAAAATATTGTGATGTATAAATATTTTAATCAATCATAATCCCACATATGAGACGGTATCCAACGTGAATACAAATTGGTGCGTCCTACAACCCGCCTTAGAATTTCTTTTAAGCGTTTTTTCAAACGTCTTCTTAATATCTTTCAAGCGGCTGGTCTAAATTAAAATGTTCAAAGAATATTTATTAACGAAACTTTTTACAGCGAATGTACTAGGTGTTTATTTTGTTAGAGGTTTTATTATTAGGTACACTAGAAGTAAATCGTATTGAAGTAATTTTTTTTCAATTTTGTTTAGATTATAATTAAAAAGATTAACAGCACTTGAAATGCTATACAATTATTATTTTTTGTTTCTGTAAACATAATCTCAGTAAAAAGTTACATTTTATTAAAACGAATACATGAAATCGATTATACACGATAGCAACAGCAATTCTAGCGAACTTATATCCCAAGACATATATTCAGAATGACACAAATATGTTGTTCTCCGAGCCAAAAGTGGTTTTGTTTCTCCATCGCCGCTGGAGATAAAACAAGAAAGCGGAATATTCCAGAATTTTCCTATGCAGAATGGCTGCAGATAGCCGCTGGAGTGAAATTGGGGTCGGTGTGGAAATCCGCATTGATATTTCACACATACCCGCATTCCGCATTCGTGCCAATGATTTAAACCTCCGAGGTAATTATTTGGTATTGCTAATCGTGGTGTTCGCGCTACCGTGCCTTTGATTGCTTTAGAAATTATACGAGTATGTAGGTCCGCGCCGCATCTCGCTGAATACGGATTTTAATGCTGAAATCGACATTGCACGATGCACATCATGTTTGTGGTGGCATTAAAATTAGATAAGATTTAGATAGTTTAATATTTAGAAAATACTTTCCCTTAAACATTACCTATAGAGGAGGAACCCAAAAAAAAAAAAACTGACTATTGTACGACTGTCTCGGTGGGTTTCACGAGTATATTTATAGCTTTCTAGTATTAAGAACCTCGGCACTAAATCGCGGACAGATAGACAAACACGACGAAACTTTCAGGGTTTTTGACTACGCAATGAAAATCTATGAGAATAAATAACACAACATTTTTAACATTTGACTAAAAATTTAAACACGAATAGAGTTCATTACATTTCACATTATATAACTATTTAAATAGACTACCGAATAATTGAACAGTAAAACGGAATAGTAAATTAAAATAAAATTCCGTAGCACGCAAGAGTGTTCGGATTCACTCGTAGTTTACAAGTAATGCAGTGGAGACTAAACATGCACTGAATTTACTACGGCACAGCTAGTCGATATAACTAGGGTTGCTAGTTACAAGTAAGGCTAAAAGTTATACATTATACACTCATACACGGGAATTTAAACAGATTTTCTTGGGCAATCAGTACGCGTAAAGATACTAAATAAAAAACTTATGTTTTGTAATTCATTTTTCAACTATATTATTCAAGAATGACAACTTTTAGAAATTGAAGAAAATGTTTACTGTCCAACATTAAAGGAAAACAGGAATTTTTATCTGGACTGTGAATAAAACCCCTAGTATATTCTCCTGGGCAAACTCTAAACTTGGATAATTCCGGGAAAACCCGAATAAATGGCAACCCTATTCCTAACTCAAATTGTTTACTATTTTCAATGAGTCAATACTAGTGGTGTAGACTACTTTTAGATGCTATTTCAAAGAAAACTTTCAAAATATTTGTCTTTCAATCAAAATAAGTGAAAAATTTGCAAAAGGCACAATCAAACTTGTCGTTTTTGATGACATTTTTATTTAAATTTGCGTTTAACTAGTGTTTATTTACAGTAATACAAACTTTTAAGGTGATCCAAGTTTTTAATGTGTTTTATTGCATTATTGGCTAATAATAATTGTCGATGTTCATTCCGAACTTACTTTCTGGCATTTATTATTCGCGGTATTTTGAATTTTGGGTGATATTTATTAGTCTTTATAGGAAATTAAAAAAATACGCTTAATAAATTTAATATGCCACATTGAAATCTCGAAGGGTCGTTAGTGATAATGCTTATTTATACAAAAAAATATTCCAACGGCTGTTGAAAAATCCTTAAAATTACAGAAATAATCATTTTACCATATTGTTTGCCACCGCTTGCAAAAATATCTCTTCGTACATGGCTGTCCATTTTCGAGTCTGGCTTCAGAATTAACTAAAAAAAGGTGATCGTGACTAAAATATTACTCATTTTTCATTCGTTTCATTATTTTCATTTACTGCATTTGGATTCTCTCTGTATCCTGGTATTCGATTAGAATTATTTCATAATCAATTTGAACGCGGACAAGATAAAGAATCAGGTCTATACGTTTTTAATCTTCCGTCAACAATTTTTCTTATAAAGTGACATTTGTTGCAAACGGGCTTTTACTGAAAATTTTATTACCAATTTTATTTTAATTTTATATTATGGGATTTTTCTATTTAAGCGATGATATTAAAGCAGTAAAAGTTAAAACCCACGTTAACCGCGGTTTTATAGGTGTTAACAAAAATGCAGACTATAGTCACGTGCTGTGCTCGTCTGATAATCGTAAAACTATAAGTATACTGTTAATAGGCGATTTCAATCTTATTGCTGTTTGGAGATTATCTATTATATGTTCTTGAGGCTTAAAACTACCCACGTTCGTGACATAAAATAGAAATCGGTAAATATTCAACAATGTATCCTAAGATTTTATTTCCCAGAGAATATATCGACGGTTACAAGGCTATTTGGTCAAGCGCCATTTTTTCGACATATATTTTTTTATACATATTTGAATAGAGAAGAATTAGCTGATTCCAAATATGTATAAAAATATATATGTCAAAAAATGGCGGTTTTTTGATATTTTATTATCAAATAAGAGTACAAATTAGTTATGAATCAGCACATATTAATACACAGGAGCTGAAACATTCAAAGTCTTATAAATATTTAAACACTGAATTTCCAAAGCTGTCTCGAATCGATTATAATGCGTATTTTCACTATAACGATTCAATTTATCAACGTGGAGTGACAATTATAGATAAATAACACAAGGAACACTCCTAGAGTCCCACTCTACCGGTTACAATCGGTGATCGCGCTTTCTGAACACAGTAAATTATTTTAATCACTGCGTTGGCGTAAATAACCAAGCTCGAGCATTTGTCTTGATGTCGCTTCAAATAAATCACATTTCTGAATTAAATTTTATTGCCACGAGGCCTAGTTCTATTAAAGCCTACTTAAGTGTCTAATAAAAGGATCTTGACTAGTTGTTCGACGGAATTCTTGTCTTAAAGTATTATTGTTCTGCTTCTGAAGCATACTTGACTTTCAGATTTCGGATCGTTTATATTGTATTAAATGAAACAACAGTGGTAACTTTTATTGTTATGACAGGATCTCAATTAATTAAACTTTGTTAGAAAATATAAATATTATTTGTAGGTATAGTGTGAATGGAGTATTAATAGAATGAAAGTTTTTGCTACATTACATCGCTATGTTAATATATAAAATCTATGTAAATTTTTCTTTTAATAATTAACGTTATTTTTTCTTATTTGTCTTGATTGAAAATCTTTTACTAAGTTTTTTGTTACCCGACTACGGCAAAGCAAAGGGAGGATCATGATTCTGACAGGCTATGTAGGTATATATGTATGTGTGTTCATCTGTTCCCTCGTAATTTCTAAACTACTTATCAGAATTCGACAAATGATATATCATTAGAAGCGTCTTACTTGTCCGCTGGTTATAGGCTATATGGGGTGTCACAAAATCTAATGTGGCGCCCTGTAGTGGACAAAACATACTTTCCAGTAGTCGGGTATTATCTTTTGAACTTATTTTTATTAAAAGAAAGTAAGTAGAGTAGTTCCAATGTTAGAGAGTAAGCCTCGCTTTAATCGTAGTTTTACCACAGTATACAAGTTAAAGAGTACTTTATTATAGATCGGGTGAGAACTTGTGCCAAGATTTATGTAGTTAAGATAGTGTTACACAACGCTACGTGCTATAATAAAGTGCTGTTTTCACATAAAATTATCACTATTCATATACGTTTATCTTATTATATCTTTTACATTTGATCTTTCATTTAAAATTATAATATTAAAACATTATTTTGCTTGCGTACACTTTAGTCTGATTTCATCTTTCCATAAATATTTTTAGAACTGGACTATCCTAAAAGTCGTTGTAGCTCACAGTAAATGAAAGAGTACTAACTATTCGTTTTTATTTTATGTAGATGTTCTCATAGAGATGGTTGTAGGCAGACGTAATTGGGAGATTTTAGGCAGAATTATAAGCCGCTAAATGCTCGTAAGCTTGTACTTAGGCATTAAAGTCATAAATTATTTCAGCTTAAGAATTTCAGAGTAAGTACGGTGCAAGTGGTTAGCAACGTTTTCAAATATTAAAGTTGTACGATTAACGGTAAAATATTTATATAAAAGTCTTAAAAGGAGAAACTCCATTAAAAACATTAATTGAAACGATGTTTATACAAAAAAGTTAAACAGATTTTTTCACTTAATATCTTATCACTTCTTTCCTTTTTTTATTGCAATATCCTAAGTAGTTAAGCTTAAATTAATTTGTGTTTAAAACATTTAACATGTAGATTTTTTTATTCTATTGATAATAATAATTCCACAACTACTAAAGAACTGTGTTCCAGATTTATAATTGCAACTTTTTTGTAGCAATAGGTACGTAAATACACTTGTTAGATTTTGATGCAACTAAGACCAGAGCAACAAAATTCAAGATTGTTTACCACCGATGAAACCACGAGGCACAGAGTCAATAACGTCAAACAGTCATACCACGTGGGCGAAGCCACTGAAAGAGCTATTTTATCATAAGCCTGATATATGAGGCTATTTATTTATCTAAATTTCTATAATCTCGCTATATATTTCCTGCTTTATATAAACAAGCCGAGTATCGAGCGGGCACCGCTCTGTCTGCGAACATGACCTTGGCGCCGGTTACCGACAGACAACCTATCATATCTCGTGTATACTATTTATACGGCAAACTTTAATAAAAACGTTCTAGGGCATGCACGATAAATGTCAATGGTTGATATACCAACTTCAATTGAAGTTGTTTTCTTGTTGTTTGTTTCAAGCGTCAAACTTGTTACTTCGGCTTTTGATATCTAAGAAAGTTGATATCTATTTTCATAGAAGCAGCATATATTTTCTTCTGTATGTATGTATGTGTGTGTTTTGCTCATCTTAAAACAAAGGATTTGTTTTTACCCGACTACGGCGAAGCATAAACGAGGATTGTAGAGTTCTATCTTAAGCTCTGTTATACGCCGCTTGTCTGTCGTCATAGTAGCTGTCCCTTCCGATTTCATTCGCACTTATAGTTTAGAAATCATATAACTGCGCTTCTTTAAGCAATCATATAATCTTTTATCCAATAAACGGGTTGTCTAACACATAAAAGTATTGAATACATCAAGTCAAATACGCTTGGCCACTTTTTTCTTTAATCAGCGAAAATTGGAAACATGTTTCATGCACACGAATGACTTGAACGTTGAAAGCAAAGTAAGCATTTACATTTAGCATCGAACTCTTCAATATATTTTCAAAGGATTGATTCCAATAGGCTTTTCAAGCGCTTTCCAGCGCTTTATTACAAAACGTGTATAAATCATGAATGTGTGATTACTGCGTAATTTACACGAACTTGCCATGTGCTGAACTTCCGAATGGAAATGAAAGATCAATCAAATATGTATGTAAATGTGTGTACCTACGTATTTGGTAACCATTCATTACCTAAATGAAGTCTGTTAATAATTCTTGTAAAATTAATCTGATGGCTTTTAAACGATTACTTAACAATATTCCATGTCTCCATTATCCAGATGTAACACAATTTTGCACGATGCTGGATTGCGTATAGGTAAATACTAAACAATGTCACATATAGGTTTTACAATTACGTAACAAATGGTTACCTGAAGACTTTTTAATTGTATGTGTTGTAATAATAGTAAAAATATAAAAATATACATATAACTCGTGTCGTAATGTGGAATGTTAATTGAGTCGAAATAATACATTTAGATTTTTTGCATGAGCTCTAAGCTCCTCTGCAGACTGAAGACTAAAGATACGATCAAGTTGATAGAAAGACTTGTACAAACTTAGGCTTTACGGCTATGTAATAAGGTTCAAAATCGTTATGAAATGATGTAATTGATGTAATTTATATAACAAATACATAGCCTTGAACCAGGGCGGGCGTTCACAGCGGTGACAATGTGCCAAATGACAATACATATATCTGAGTGTAGATTAACAATATATTTATAGTATTTTTATTTCGATGTAAATGTATCTCTCGTTTTAATTTATTTTTCGTGTAATTTTAATTTTATAACCTTTTTATGTGGCTACTATTCAACATATTAACCAGATTTAATTGCCTGGATATCCGTAACCGACTTTTTTGTTTTTTATTAGAAGCATATTAAAAATTGATAGGCGAATAATTAAAAGGAGTTAAATTCAATCAAATAGGTATTTAGGTATTCATAAAGTTGTGTGACAATATAATACGAGTAGTAGATATGTAGAGTTAACAACTTATATATTCATATTTATAAACACAAAAGTATTTATTGTAAATCTGTTAATAATTCAAACGATCCTTATGAAAAAACTCAAGAGAAAAAACTATACCTACATTCATCTTCACAAGTAAAAAAAATATGTTACGTATAACATACATACATTGCTTTTCTTTATAGAAACATCTTAAACTGTCAATTCATATTGATGGCTGTTTTAGTTTATAAAATACTTTTATAACAAAGACGAAGATTACAGTTTTTTGACATCCGTTGTTTCCAAGTCCAAGGCTTGTCCGGATAAAAATCACTTGTCTCTCAGCACTGATTACTCTTGGCTGGACTCCAGAACTTTCGAATAAATAATGCTCGGCCACCTCATACTTCGCAAACCGTGCAATTTCAACGTTTTCATACTATTTTATTACGAAATGTCTTTTCGTTTTTGTGATTCATGAAAAATCACGACCGTTAAATATAATTTAGTAAAGTACATTAATCAAAATGATTAAGGAAGCACTTCGTTTTTTCGCTGATATAATGGCGCTGTTCTCGCTGTTCTATTTTCGTTAATATTACGCTTTAAAAATATATTTTATGTAAGAAGACGCTATTTATATTTGAACATAGAGGGTTTCATTCGTGTTACTTTTTCGCAATACTTTATATTGATTGACGACTGTAAACCGTAGAGTGTCAATGAATAATTTTTTTTCAATGGAAATCCAAACAAAGTAAAAATAAATATTTAATGGGACTTGTATCTCCTGAGATTATTGTCTAAGCAAATAAGAAAATTCTTCTCACTAATTTAATAGATATAGAATATACCTAGATGAATCAGTATTTTTTAAGAATTCAATCAAATACCATCTAAAATCAAGTGTAAAAGTGATTAAGGGCAGTTTTTGAAGGTTCCAGGGTTGACCCTCGTCAGCGGCACCTGTCACGGAACCTATACGATCCACTTGGCTGTATTTACGCGCGCTTTTACTGTTATTATACGTATTAAAGTAACCCTCTCATTCCTAATCCTTTATGGCTCTCTTAGACAGGGCAATCAGGATTTGGGGACCTTCTGAAGAAATTTCAGCCCAAACTTTAGCATTTACTGAAGATATGTATTATTCTCTAGATAAATTATAAAAACTATTTCTACTAATGTTTGGGGCTATAGAACCCGGCCACGGATATAAATTAGATTATAAAATAGATTTTACTGTCTGAATCATTAGCATCTTTGACTCATGATTTTTTCTTACATCGAATGTATAAATTTCTTAAACAACACGTACACGTGCGGACAGAAACACGTACATAAAATTGTATACACTTAATTCTGAAATAATTTGCAACTTTTCTATGAAGAACCTATAATAGAACAGTAACTAGAAATAAATGTTCTACTATTGGATAAAGTACTGTTCTCTTCTTAAGGAATATAAATATGTTAAAGAATACGACATGTGTTACTAAGTCATGACGACTATTCCTAAGTCAAATATAATTTTATAGGTATTATGACTTATTCATACCTCTTTACTAATTGTTTTTCTTATTCACAGGTTCAGTGTGTGGAGGTCAATGCTGCGGGAGGGGTCGAGAGACGAATATACAGCACTTTCTGCAAAGGACGGCAACGCAACGCGTGGCCAGCGCCACCAGGCCCATTGCGGAGCTGCTGCTAGCCACGAAGAGAACTCTTCAAGGTAACTGTGGTTTTGTATGGGACACACATCGCACCCCTAGAAGATGAATCACCTAATTCAAAATATGTGAAAATATATACCTGAAAATACACTTTAAAGCGATTTTAGAAATGGTGATATTTTGACTTAGGTGACTATTCTTTCACGGGTGCGATATCCTACTACTACTATAAGTTCTACGACTATAATATTTTGTCCTATTACAATATTATAAAATGCGAAAGTTTGTGAAAATTTTGCACGAAAACTAAGGAAAGGATAGGATAGAACTTTGGGATAATGTATGTATTTTATACATCAGAACAACTCATACCTAGACTATTTTTTATCAACATACCTACTATATGGCTGAAACCACCATCGAAGGTTACTGTTATATAAAACATTTACTTATAAAATAGTAGGTAGCAGTTCACGACCGGTCTAGCAAACTAGGAACTAATGTACCTTTAATGATTGCGAGTTCAAATTCCACTCGCTTTCAGTCTTGGACAAATATTTAGTTCTCAGTCTGGGTGTCATTGTAAGTCTCCTTATTGTATCGCACGCCAAAAGTCTGGGAGAAATAGCGTCTCATTCATTAGGATTTTATAAGTGTAGGATCCTTTGTATATTTAATGATAAAGCATTGGATGGATTTGTTGAAATAAAATATTTTAAAATTTTATTTTCCATTGGGAATTTTCAACTGGAACTCGGCGGAGCGTTTAAAACGGTGTCAAAAACAATTATATACGAATGAAATCCGTCACCTTTTTTTATTTCATGTCATTTGTTGATAGCGTCGCTTACTACTATACAATTTTAGATTTATTGAAAAAGGCAAAAAAAGAACAGAAAAATGACATAAAGATGCTGTATACATACTTATCATGTTATAATCTTCCAAAATCGAATAACTTCCTATTTTTAACACCCAACCAAAAAAGAGGGGTGTTATATGTCTGTCTTTGTGCCTGTGTATCTGTGTGTCTGTCTGTGGCACCGTAGCACCTACACGGGTGAATCGATTTGAATCCAGTTTTTTTTATTTGAAAGAGGATTTTCTAGCGGTAGTTCTTAGATATTTTATATCAAAATTGGTCCAACGGTTTCGAGATTATCGTGCAATATGTGAATGTAGTTTTTTCGGGTGAAATATTGCTACTCAATTTTGAAACAGATATCATCAATCGATTGAGCTGAAATTTTGCATATTTATTTAGTTTGAATGACAATATCCGATAAAATGTTAGACGTCATTTTAAATTCAATATGGCGGACTATAGGTACATTCTAGCAGAATAGTTATTTTTAATGCATTTCTACAATATGGGTGTCAAAAGAAAGAGCTCGCTGAGACTAATTCGAAAAGCAATATGACATCATTCTTAATCCATGATGGCGGAATAGTTATTTTTAATGCATTTCTACAATATGGATAATAAATGAAAGGGCTTATTGAGAGTAACTCGAAAAATAATGTGACGTCATTCTAAATCCAATGTAGCGAACAATTCAAGTTTGTAGAATAGGTACCAACTTGCACTCCTGGGCTAGCAGAAAATATATGATTATCTCTTAGTTGTAAGGGTTTTAATAAAATAAAGCACTTTACAAGACGCTTCTTAGCTATTTTTAAAAAAAGTATTAAAAATTATTTTAAAAAATATCCATCGGTATACAAGATGATAACACGCTTTAGGGCTTATAAAGTAAGTACAGAAATGTCTAAAGTTTGCTCATCTCACAAATTACAAAGATCAATACGGATGGGAAAGAGGACGTCCTGTACAGGGGATCAGAATTTAATCATAACTTTTCTTATACAAACTTAGATATTGTCTGTCGTAACGTATTATGAGTAACCATTAAGCTGTCTTGCGTTCTTTGAAAACTTCCAGCTTTTTATATCGCAAAATACCATAACCAATAACCATGTATGTGTGGCATATCAGGAATTTATAGTATCAGGATTTATTGTAAAAAAATATTCAGCAAATATTTTATACTTTAAATGCATTGTAATAAAATATAGTTAATCTTCCGTTACAATACATTTGATGATAAATTTTGACAGATTATCTGAATATATTGTTAAAATATAAAACCCATAACGCTAGCTTAGCGGCTTTATGAAATTCGGACGCAGCAAATATTTCAACAATAGCAGCTTTCGGTGTATGAAAAAGAATTTATTTTTTTTTACGATAAAATGTTAAAACGGGGCTTAAAATCGTAACTTCCTATTTTTAGTTTTGATACGTATACAGATATATATATAGATATAGATTATAATAGGTCTTAGCGAGATTATAAACCGTCGATAGATTGTAAAACGTAATAAAATATAATTTAATTTAGCATTTATTTTTCGATAAATTACGATCTAAATTACTTCTTTGGAATTAGGTTAGGTTTAAATTTAATTATTAAATAAGTTCTAACCTAACCTAACCCAACTCGCTTCAAATAATAAAATAATACCTAACCTAACCTAACCTAACTTTTGTATGGAGTTCACAAAACATTGACACTTTACAATCTCACTGGAGAGATTGTAATCTAACGGTTTATTGTTTATTATTGTTTAACCATTTATTTTTGTTTTGTTATTCAAAATTTCTTTAATACTACTCTAGCGCTGAAAATGCATTTTTTTTTCATTACACTGAATATTGTTGTACTTATTTCAGAGTATTTTATTATTAAAGAAATGGTTTACAATACGAGCAAGCGGACCATAAACACTGTATTTAGTACGAAAACGTATTATTTTCAAAACATTAAGACGATAATGTAACCACATTTCCTTTTATAACTCTCAAACGACCGTCGAAAGATAAATTAAATACGTGCACCGATGTACTTTTTTTAAATAAACACGAATCCATCTTTTGTGCTACAATATTCTTCGATTAAACCATAGGCTGTTTGTTTTTCAGTAACAAGCGATCGCAAACAATAACCAAATGTTACAGATCAGACCAACCCTACCGCAATACGCCACGCAGCGACGTAGACAAATGAAGACAAAATATAATTACGCAAGTCTATGACGTTTGTGTACGTAATAATGTCTATATTCCCATGTACAATATCATAGAGTTATAAGGGACGAAAGAACAATAAATACTCGGGTCGGGTTGGACGGAGCGATGCTTGTTTACCAAACACTTGGGAGCTTGGGCAAATTGGGCGCACTGTGCAATGACACCGTGCTACCATTGTAAATATTAGACTAGGGATCGTTGTACATGGCTATAATTATTTAGCTCGCCTTCACACAGGCCTTTGTTTATTGCTACAGATATTGAGTAATTTGTTTATTATTCGTACAAACAGAACTGGATACGCTTGTTAATGGTGGAGCGCTGACGGTTATACAACATTTGTTGATAATTCAGTTTTAGGAAAAGTTGTATTTTTCTTTTTGGGAATTGTAATTTTTAATTCATTTTTAAGGATTCTCAGAAGCATATTATAACTGTAATTTTGTTTGTTTATTAAATATTAAAATATTTGATTAATTTGACTTTGGAAAGATAACCTTCTAAAAACAATAATCATGTTTCTGACCTGAATTGACCTTTAAATCAATTATTCATAGATATGAACAAAGTTAATATCTTTTAATAATAAAGTCAATTCTGTATAGTTAGGTATATATATTTTATTTATTATACAAAAATGTTATTATCAAGAAACCGACCGTGTAATCGTGTTTTTAATATACTCTCTTCTTATTTTTCATTTCTAAAACGAATTTAATCAAAATGGCGACAAAGCTTGTATTTAATACAGATCCAATTTATATTTTTATTCCCGTAACACGTGTAAGAATGCGGAAAATGTAAACGATTTCGCATAAATGAAATTTATTGCCTTCTTATTGAATATCGGGCGTCGAACACGAAACGCCTACAACAAATCAGTTTTATTTACAGAATCTTTATATATTCCATAAAATTTAATGACTGAAGCTATTAACTCGTCAACGACTCGGTTCAGTGTCGTTAAGCCATCAAATGCCCCTCGTTGCCTGTTCTAGTGTTTTACAAAGAGTTTTAATGGAGCCGATAAATTTATAATACAACAATAAACAAAGGAATACCTCATAAAATATGATTCCCATTGTAAAGTTTCAAATTATTGTAGTATGCACCTATTTTGAATTAAATTTTACTATGTTAAATAGGTTTTATTAGATCTGTTTATATTACGGTTACTTTATGTTTGGTATGATTACACAATACACACTGCTTTAACTTTACCAATTTTAACGTGATATAATAAGTACGAGGTTAGCAGATAATTTTTCAAAAATATTTATTTGATAGACACTTTGATTAATTACCGAAACCAACGCGTTAAAACAAACGAACTTTTAAATTTGTTTTCTACATACGTATCTATAAAGTTTTTATTATTAAATTTACCATACATTAAATGCTATAAATTATCTAGAAATTTCCAAAAACGAAATTCTTAATTCTTTGGTTAACTAAATTTGCTCATACAGAAGTGCCTATGAAACGGCAAGGCATATTTAGTACACGTCTATTGAGCCTATTTCGCCTTTAACGATACATTAGCAAGTGCAACGACCTCTATAATGAGCAGGTATAGAACAATACGTGCTCACCCTCGGTTAGAGAAGAGGAAATAAGTGGCGAGCCCTTTCAAACCCACACTTGCGCTGTTTCGCACTGGCGATAAATCAGCCGATAGTGTTCGACTGTAGATAAAACGCTCCTAGTATTGTTTACGCTTTATAATTGTAGTGGTTCAAGTATTTACGATTTGCACGTGTGAGAGGGAAATATGATCGATTTTTTTAAGTTAGGTGGTGGTGTGAGTAATTGCAATGATGTTGGTACATCATCGTCGGTTATATATGGTGTTCGATTTTTAGCGGATATTGAAATGGGGGGTTCCATAAGGTTAACATATCATAAAAATCGAATACCTTCTCCCTAATAGGAGAGGCCTATGCCCAGCAGTGGGATATATATAGACTGTGTTACGTGTTTTTTTTTAAATCGAATATCGTATATAAATATGAAAAAATACTCGTGATTCTAAGCTGAGTTGGGAAATTTTAAACTTATTTTTGACTTACAGAGGATACTTTAATATAAAATATAATACTGCTTCTACTAAACATATTATTAGACATATAATGATTTTTAAAGCAATTTTTGCTATCGTATTCTTCATAGCATTGCAAAAATACTTTATTCAAGTACAAAAGCTTCAACATGTCCCAGTATATCAATACATAAGAAAAACGAATATTATCAACAAGTTATGCAAGAGTATTCCATTGTGAGGGGATGCGGAGTGCCATCAGTTCCTCATTACGTCGCAAGAGTAATTCCACCTTTGTGCCGCATGTTGTAGTCGAATACAGCCCTTTATACGTCTCCATCAAAGAGCTCTTTATTTACATCATAGCCAGACTATTGAATGTCAAACGCAATCATAGTACATCTCGAAATATAAAAATGTAGAAAAATAATGGAAAATAAGATTCAAGCTTCCAAGAACCTATTTTAATTAGCTTATAATTTGGTGGTAAAATTTGGCCTCATGGTATGTTGATAAAAAAGCCTATAATAAAACGGTATTAAAATCTTTTCAGTCTTTTATGCGGAAAACATATCCATCTATCCGTACATCACTATCCTCACAAACTTCGCGTTTATAATAGTACTAAGATATTCATTCCACAGTATCTTATGAAACATCATTTGATAATTTTGACGTGATCATAAAAGTGATCCCTAAAGTAATAAAACTTCCCCAGTAGTATTATCTAACCCATCCTCAATATTCTTGTATGAGGAAACATATATGAGATTGTAATATAAAAGCTGATGAGACTTGTAGTAAAACTTTGGCATTGTATTAAAAACTATAGTTAGAAAATACTAAATAAGTGAGTAAAAAACTCACAATTTTACATTTAAAAAATCGGAATCAAATACTTTTTCTCCTTTTCCCCTTTTTTTGAAATAACTTCGTTATTCTACTAGAATTACACGAATCCAAGACATCTTTGCTCTTAAACGTAAAATATTCAAAATTCTCTCAACCCGCTCTCATTTCGTTGGAACCTTTGTAAATATTAATATTAATAATAAAATTATGACTCTTCCAACGCCATTTTAAATGTAAACCTCTGGTACATAATACACAGTTTTATAACTCGAAATAACTGCGACAAAATTAAAGATGAAAAAGATGAATTAAGAATGTAAACCCTCATTTCACGACACGAGGAAATTGTGTGGCATTAAAATATTGTGAAGATAATTTAGTTTCTCGATGTATCAATTGTTTCTATCCGAAACAATACGTCTTACGCAATATAACGTATAAAACTAACTCGTTTTATGTGCCTCCCTTTAGATACGAAATTCGTTCGGCGAAGGGCGTCTGGAGGTCTCGCATGAAAAGACGAATGACACTTGTTATTTATCGAACCGTCCGTCGTAAAACAAAATGTAGAAGATTTATTCTTGTTACATAGAAAATACGTGGACCAAAATGCGTGGTAACACAGTTCTGTTTTATAAAAAGAAACGCGGTTACAGCTGTAAATAGATTGAAAAGAATTAAAGGCATGTTAATCAACGTCTGTTGCAATTAATTTTGTAACTTTAATTAATTAGAATGACAATGGGAACTAAAATGTAGATATATGTATGTCAACCGTCTGTATTGATATAATTAATGCGACATGATAACGATGACTTATGTTAAAAACATCTTTCACTGATACGCCTAGGGCCGTATAATTGACCTCACGCTTTTAGTAGTTCCCTGTAAAGCGACCGTAAATGCACCCTCAAAGAACCCGACGGAGACTGACTTCAAAGGATTTCAACCCTCCTCTAAATACTTTCAAATGCCACTACCTTCACGCAATCTTAATTTGCTATGCATTAAAGCAGAAGATAATAAAATGCTATTTAATTAAATAGAATAAGCCGGTGGGGTTAATTAGGCTCTCTATTCGTCGGTGGGCTGGATAAGGTCCTTTTAAGTGTTTAAAATGAATTTATATCTCGACGCAGGAATGTGGAGGCGTTGATCCCTCGGTCCCGCTCCTGCATTCCAGCAAGATAACAGCGTCACGCCAGGGCACCTGGTGTCGCATAATCAAATACCAAAGAGATGTTTCCTAACGACTATTTACATTAGGTTTATTTAAAACCACATTTCTGTAGAAACAGACGCTGTTTGAGTTTCTACAAAGTTTGTTGGGACTAAGTTTAAAACATGAAATTGTTTCGTGTCAACATTAATGTAAATGTCGGTATTTATTCAAGCGCTTTTTTATATTAAATCTCATGATATAATAGGTACAGATTTACAACATGTTGGCATTATCTGCTATCATCGCTTTGGCGCTGAATATAATCCAACAATAACTTTACTTCTTTTGTCCACAGAACATTTGACGGCACTATCTTACCAATCTCAGAACAAAACAGCGGTTTTTTTCTCCCAGTTGTATCGAAGTCATGCAACGCGGACTCACGCGCCTCTCGGTGCCCTTTATGAAGACATAAGAACTTTATTAAAACCGGGTACTGAGGAAGATATAAATGGGGAAGATTTAAGTACAATACCGCCGAAAGATATGGCAGCGAGCACGAAAAAGTTCTTTCGAGACGTCTTCCCAGTTGCCTATCAAAACGTGCTCAGGCTAGACACGAAGCAATTTACTCCAGAGTATGAAGCGTGTCTGAAAGACGCGTATGATGCTGTCCAACCGTTTGGCGAAGTACCACAACAGGTACGATCACATTTATTAGTCTTTACAAATCTTGCTCAAAATTTTATATTTCTGATATTATTTCTGGTAAAATGATTTATTTTTAATGTTTAGCGTAGACGTCTAAAAAGAATCAAAAACTACAAAATAAATTCTTTATTTCATTCATATTTTTTTCAGATAATATTTACACTAAAACTTATATATAATTATCAGGCACCATATTTAACCCATCCTTGAATCTGCACAGCTAGGAGCATCATTGTCACGGTCGCTGGAAGCGGCACGTGCACTGCTTCAAGTGCTGGCGGTGGGGGCGGGCGCGCTGGCCGCCAGCGAGCAAGTGCTCTCCAACTCCAACGAGGAGTGCTCCGCCAAGCTGCTCCGCATGGGAGCCTGCTCGCGCTGCAAGGGACACGACGTCAGCCCCTGTAGAAACTACTGTCTTAATGTTGCCAGAGGGTAAGTTTTGGGACTATTTTGTGTAACAAACAGAAGGGTGTTTGAACCAATATTTTATGCTATAGTAGATAGCCTGATTTTTAGAGGAGGATTAGGCTATAAGTCATCACGAAACTAAAGTTAACGAAGAAGAGTTAGTGGAAATAACTAAGTAAGTTTAACCCTGGTGAAACTTGCCTTGTTTGGTATTTATAATAAAAATATAGATATTAAAAATTACAGAGAAAATATTGTAGTGAAACATTTTTCGAAGAACTGGATAGTACTGGTTAAAAGCGGTTCGTTACAGTAATTGTTAAGAGTAGCGTGCTCTCTGTTGGTGAATAAGTGTTCTAGAGCGTTTGAGTGTTCTTTAGTAAGGCTGTTCCGATATTTTCTTTGTTTGAACTTTTAGAGAAATGGGTTATTCTACTATTTCTTTTATCCTATCGTATATAAGGAACATATCTGTCTTAATATAATGTATGTACATATGTACATGCAAAAGTAAAACAACGGTTTTCATAAATATACTAGTTGAGTCGGCAGACTTCGTGCTGCCTCAATTTAAAACGTTTGTATAGCAAACAGAAAAGGGATGTTCTTAGAGGTTTCTCGACAATTATTCCAATTTTTCTTACCTTTTAAACCTTCCCTAGA